>PVLC010030718.1:0-11164 GCA_004027655.1 Graphiurus murinus
TTTTTTTTTTTTTTTTTTTTTTTTTTTGCAGTACTGGTGATTGAACTCAGGGGCATTCTACCTCCGAACTACACCCCCAGCCCTATTTTTTATTCTTTATTTTGAAACCGAGTCTCACTAAGTTGCGGAGTGCCTCACTAGGTAGCTGGGGCTGGCCGCGAACCCGGATCCTCCGGTCTCAGCCTCCTGAATGCTGGGATTACAAGCGTGCGCCACCACGCCCGGCTTGGACAGAGATTCTTAATGCAGAAAATAGCCCACCTGCTGGTCCCCAGCCAGCTCACAGCAGGCATCAACACCTCTGAAGTCTCCTAAGCTTCTATACTTCCCTTTATTCCTCAGAATGCCATCCTACAGGCTGCTGCTTCCTTCTGACCACTCCAGATATTCCTCATTCTGAAGTGTTGCCCCAACTCACCACAAGGTTCTGGGAATGACAAGGAGTAAATCAGCGGTTCTCCCAGTACAGTGAAGAGCAGTCGGTTTCCATCTGGGCTCCAGCAGCCAGTCTGGGGTTAGGAAGCAAAAGGCAAGGGAACGGAGTCTATAGGGGGATGCAGAAGGGAAAGAAGTACAGGAGATGGGGAGCCAATCTTGGGGAATCAAGAGCCCATTGGAATCACCTCCTCCCTAGCTTCTGTAAATCACAGTCCCCTTACCTGACAGCGCCCTGATAAAGTAGGCCATCTCTCACAAGTCCACATCTGCGCCTCCCACACTCTGAGCCAAAGAGAGACAAATTACAGCTTAGGGCCTCCAGGCTCCAAGAACTGGACCTGTCTCCCTCTGGCAGTCCCAGGGGCAGGTTCCAGAGGCTACATTTCTCTACCCTTGCCCTCTCCAAACCCTTCTACCACTCACCGAAAGACAGCTGAAGGAGTGGTGGCCAGGACTTTGCTGCCATCAGGGGACCAGAGCAGGTTGGTAACCCCACCTCCTCGAAACCATGGGAGGGGAACACAGATCTCTGTTGAGACATCCCATACCTAGGAGTGACAAAGAAGAAACTCAAGCACCCTATCAGCTTATACTGGACAGTCCTTTTTATGTTTTTGTTTTATTTTATTTTATTTGCAGTACTGGGGATTGAACCCAGGGGCATTCTACCTCTGAGCTACACCCCCAGCCCTATTTTTTTTTTTTTTTTGCGGTACTGGGGATTGAACTCAGAGGCAGTCTACCTCCAAGCTATACCCCCAGCCCTATTTTTTATTCTTTAATTTGAAACAGGGTCTCACTAAGTTGCAAAGTGCCTCACTAGGTAGCTGAGGCTGGCCTCAAACCCGGATCCTCCGGTCTCAGCCTCCCGAATGCTGGGATTACAAGCGTGCGCCACCACGCCCGGCTCCCAGCCCTATTTTTATTCTTTATTTTTAAACAGGGTCTCACTAAGTTGCACAGGGCCTCACTAAGTAGCTGAGGCTGGCTGCAAACCTGTGATCCTCCTGTCTCATCCTCCCAAGTACTGGGATTACAAGCGTGCGCCACCACACCCAGCAAGACAGTCCTTTTTTTTTTTTTTTGCGGTACTGGGGATTGAACTCAGGGACATTCTACCTCCGAGCTATACCCCTAGCCCTATTTTTTTATTCTTTATTTTGAAACCGAGTCTCACTAAGTTGCGGAGTGCCTCACTAGGTAGCTGAGGCTGGCCGAGAACCCGGATCCTCCGGTCTCAGCCTCCCGAATGCTGGGATTACAAGCGTGCACCACCACGCCCGGCTCTGGACAGTCCTTTTTAATGTACAAAGAATCAGAAAAGGGAAAATTGGGAAAGGGACTGTTAA
The DNA here is from genome assembly GCA_004027655.1 of Graphiurus murinus. Classification (NCBI taxonomy): domain Eukaryota; kingdom Metazoa; phylum Chordata; class Mammalia; order Rodentia; family Gliridae; genus Graphiurus; species Graphiurus murinus. The sequence continues at coordinate 1,788 of PVLC010030718.1, forward strand.
ACATGAGGACATGGATTTGCATTTACAGTGGTAGCAGATGGAGTTTTAGCTCTGAGGAGTCTAGGTGATGAAACAGCTTCCCTAGAGAAGTTGAAGACTGAATGGACAATGATCCCACTCTTACCCAATGATATTTTCCACCCCATGATATTTTCTACTACCAGTTAGGTCAACACTTCAGAAAAACCCTCTTGCCTCAAGGCTGAGGAGTGGCTAAAATGACCATAAAGGGGGTGGGGGGGATACACAGTTCAGGATGCAGCTTAGTGGCATATCACTTACCCAGCATGTGCAAAGACCTGGTTTCAATCCCTAGTACCATGAATGGGGGAGAGGAGGGAGGGAGACCAACTCACCAAGATTGCAGCATCCACAGGTGAGGCTGAGAGCAGCCTCCCCCCACTGGGGGCCCAGGCCAAGCTGGTGACAGGTGTGTGCCCAGGATGAGACAACACTTGGGCACAGCCAGAAGAGGGTCTGCCAAGAGGGAAAAGGGCGTAGAGTTAGAAGAGGGCAGGAAGAAAGCCCCATGATTCCATTTCCTTGCTTCAACTAAAACCTCCCAATCTCAACGGCCCCTCTGAGCTCAAATCGAGGTTGGGGGAAAGAAATAAGGATTAGGAAAGTTAAAGGAAAGAAATCATCACCAGGAGTTCTACAGAGAACAGGTCATGAGTAATGTCTAGGCCAATGAAGAGGAGTAAGCTTTCACTCCGCACCTCTGGAGACAGCTGCTGACCACTAAAGCCAGAACGTCAGCACTCACTGGGGAGTGTCATGCTACACTGTAGGAGACAGCCCTCTCCCCAGAGGCCACCCAGCCCAGGCCTGGGATCATAGATGACATTACCTCAAGGCTCCAACTGCTCGGCCCAGAGTTACCTACCACTCACAGAACTCCAACACGAACTTCTGACTTTCCTTATCAGGAAGTCTTCCACCTGTGTGTGCACACACTGTTGCTTATCATAAAGCTTCTGTGTGCACTTACTTCCATCATTAGGCTGGGAACTACCTGAGGTCACCTGTTGTGTCCTTCAGCTTTGTATTTCCAAAGCCATATGCCAGGCCTGATACACACTCAAATTAATGCCACTTTCTCCCCTCTCCACCTAAGTACACCTTTAGTCCCAATGAAATCTTAGGTCACTGATGTACAATTATTTCTTTTTTTTTTTTTTTTTTTGCGGTACTGGGGATTGAACCCAGGGGCATTCCACCTTAGAGCTACACCCCCAGCCCTACTTTTTATTCCTTATTTTGAAACAGGGTCTCAGTAAATTGCAGACAGCCTTACTAAGTTGCTGAGGCTGGGTGCGAACCTTGGATCCTCCTGTCAGCCTCCCAAGTACTGGGATTACAGCATACGCCACCATGCTCAGTTAATTATTTTCAATTTTACAGTCAGTCAGAGCTATCTTTTCACATCAGTTCATGGAGATCTATCTCATTCTTTTCTTTTTTTTTCTTTCGGTACTGGGGATTGAATTCAAGGGCATTCTACCTCCGTGAACCCAGATCCTCCGGTCTCAGCCTCCCAAATGCTGGGATTACAAGCCTGCGCCACCACGCCTGGCTTATCTCATTCTTTTCAATGGCTCCATTATGTATATGAACTAAAATTTGTTTAGTCATGACCCTCCCAATGGACATTTGGGTTGTCTGTAATTTTTTTTTTTTTTTTTTTTTTGCGGTACTGGGGATTGAACTCAGGGGCATTCTACCTCCGAGATATACCCTCAGCCCTATTTTTTATTCTTTATTTTGAAACCGAGTTTCACTAAGTTGCGGAGTGCCTCACTAGGTAGCTGAGGCTGGCCGCAAACCTGGATCCTCCGGTCTCAGCCTCCCAAATGCTGGGATTACAAGCGTGCGCCACCACGCCCGGCTCTGTAATTTTTTGTTGTTATAAAAAATGCTGTAAGAGTCGGGCGTGGTGGCACACACTTGTAATCCCAGTACTTGGAAGGCTGAGACAGGAGGATCCAGGTTCGAAGCCAGCCTCAGCTACACAGTGAGGCCCTCCACAACTCAGTGAGACCCTGTTTCAAAATAAAGAATAAGCCGGGTATGGTGGCGCATGCTTGTAATCTCAGTACTTGGGAGGCTGAGACCGGAGGATCGCAGGTTCACACCCAGCCTCAGCTACTCAGTGAGGCAATTTAGTGAGACCCTATTTCAAAATAAAGAATATAGCCAGGTGTGGCAGTGCACGCTTGTAATCCCAGCATTTGGGAGGCTAAGATTGGAGGATACAGGTTCACAGCCAGCCTCAGCTACCTAGTGAGGCACTCCACAACTTAGTGAGACCCTGTTTCTAAATAAAGAATAAAAAATAGGGCTGGGGGTGGAGCTTGGAAGTAGAATGCCCCCAGGTTCCATCTCCAGTACCGCAAAAAAAAGAAAGAAAGAAAGAATATAGCCAGGCGTGGTGGCACACACTTGTAATCCCAGTACTTGGGAGGCTGAGACCAGAGGATCTGGATTCTCGGCCAGCCTCAGCTACTTAGTGAGGCCCCCCCACAACTTAATGAGACCCTGTTTCAAAATAAAGAGTAAAAAAATAGGACTGGGGGTGTAGCTCAGAGGGAGAATGCCCCTGGGTTCAATCCCTAGTACTGCAAAAACAACAACAACAAAAATGTCAACAAATTATTTCCTGAAAGTTTATAATACAACATATGCCTTTATGTTATGACTAAACATGTATAACACATATTTCCTAGTCTTATTAGCATTAGATATAATTAAGCATCTTAATTTTATTTTTTTATTTTATTTTTTGTGGTGCTAGGGACTGAATATAGGGGCCTTCTACTTCTGGGCTACACTCTCAGCCCTTTTTATTATTTGGAAACAGGGTCTCACTAAGTTACTGACAGCCTCACTAAATCCCGAGGCTGGCTTTGAACCTGTGATCCTCCTGACTCAGCCTCCCAAGTACTGGGAATACAGGCATGCACCACCATGCCCGGCTATTTTTTTTTTTTTTGTGGTACTAGGGATTGAACTTAGGGGTATTCTACCTTCAAGCTACACCTCCAACCCTATTTTATTTTTATTCTGAAATAAGGTCTCACTAGGTTGATGAGAATCTCACTACTTGCTGAGGTTGTCCTCAAACCTTCGATGTCTCAGCCTCCTAGGTACTGGGATTAGAGGGATGTACCACCAAGTCTGGCTTAATTTTATTTTATTTATTTATTTTTTGGATGAAGTTTCAGTAACTTGGCTCAGTTACCCAGGCTGACTCTGAATTCACAATCCACCCATCGGGGCCTCCTGAGTTACTGAGCTTATAAGTGCTTCCCACTATAACCAGCTATAAAATTCTTCTTTCTTTCTTTTTTTGGTACTGGGGATTGAACTCAGGGGCATTCTATCTCTGAGCCACATCCCCAGTCCTATTTCTTTTCTTTTCTTTTTTAATTTATTTATTTATATATATATATATATATATTTTTTTTTTTTTTTTTTTTTTTTTTTTTTTTTTTTTTTTTTTTTTTTTTTTTTTTTTTTTTTTTTTTTTTTTTTTTTTTTTGTGGTACTGGGGATTGAACTCAGGGGCATCCTACCTCTGAGCTATACCCCAGCCCTATTTTTTATTCTTTATTTTGAAACTGGGTCTCACTAAGTTGCAGAGGGCCTCACTAGGTAGCTGAGGCTGGCCTCGAACCCAGATCCTCCCGTCTCAGCCTCCTAAATGCTGGGATTATAAGTGTGCGCCACCATGCCCTACTTCTTTTCTTTTTTTAATGCAGTACTGGGGATTGAACCCAGGGGCATTCTACCTCTGAGCTACACCCCTAGCCCTATTTTTTATTCTTATTTTGGAAACAAGGTCTCACTAAGTTGTTGCAGAGCCTCACTAAGTAGCTGAGGATGGCAGCGAACCTTCAATTCTGCTATCTCAGCCTCCCAAGTACTGGCATTACAAGCATGTGTCTCTATACCTGGCATTGATTTTTTTTTTTTTTTTGGAAACACGGTCTCACTAGAGGTTGATGAGAGTCTCGCTACTTGCTGAGACTGTATTCCAACCCACAATCCTCCTGTCTCAGCCTCCCAAGTATTGGGATTACAAGCATATGCCCACATACCCAGCAAACTTTTTTTTTTAATATGGTACCAGGGATTGAACCCAGGGATATTCTACCTCCAAACTACATTCCCAGCCCTATTTTATTCTTTTTATTTTGAAAAACGGTCTCACTACATTGCTGAGGCTGACCGTGAACCTGCGATCCTCTTGTCTCAGCCTCTCAAGTACTGGGATTACAAGCATGTGCCACAACGTCTAGTTTTTTTGTTTCTTTGCTTGTTGAATTTTTGTGGTACTGGGGATAGAACCCAGGGACATTCTATCTCTGAGCTACAACCCAACCCTATTTTATTCTTTATTTTGAAACATGGTCTTAGCTAGGCATGGTGGCACATGCTTGTAATCCCAGGATCACAAGTTCGAGGAGAGCCTCAGCAAGTAGTGAGACTCTCATCTACCTAGTGAGACCTTATTTCAAAATAAAAATTAAAAAATAAGGTTGGGGGGGTATAACTCAGAGGTAGAATGCCCCTGGGTTCCTTCCCCAGTACCACAAAAAAAAAAGAAAGAAAGAAATAGGGTCTCACTAAGTTGCAGAGGGCCTCACTAAATTGCTGAGACTGAAGCTGGGAGTAGTGGCGCACGCTTGTAATCCTAGCATTTGGGAGACTGAGACTGGAGGATCCAGGTTCGCAGCCAGCCTCAGCTACCTAGTGAGGCACTCCGCAACTTAGTGAGACCCTGTTTCAAAATAAAAAATAAAAAATAGGGCTGGGGGTATAGCTCGGAGGTAGAATGCCCGAGTTCAATCCCTAGTACCGCAAAAAAAAAAAAAAAAAAAAAAAAATTGCTGAGACTGGCCTTGAACCTGTGATACTCCTGTCTCAGCCTCCCAAGCACTGGGACTACAGGTGTGCATCACCACACTGGGTGTGTGTGTGTGTGTGTGTGTGTGTGTGTGTATTTATTTATTTAGCGGCACTGGAATTGAACCCAGAGGCATTCTACCTCCAAGCTATACCCTCAGCCTGATTTTATCTTATTTGGAAACAGGTTCTCACTAGGTTGCTGAGAACCTCTCTATGTTGCCAAGGCTGGCTTTGAACCTGGGATTCTCCTGTCTCAACCTCCCAAGCACTGGAATTAGAAGCCTGTGCCACCACGCCCAGCTTCCTCTTCCTTTACACCTATATGTGACAGTATTCTAAGACAGTCTTTCTATTCCATGACCCACAGATTCATTCTCCCTACAATGCCAGAAGCCCGTACTTCTGTCCTTTTCTCTAGATTAGAACATTCTAGCATATCACCTTGACCTTAGATCTGCTTCTCCCATGGTCCTCAGAAGTGCTGTGAGAACAAAGAACTTCCAGATCCCTCAGCACCCACCACCTCTGGCATGGCCACAACCTTCAGGCCAAGTTAAGAATAGGCTGCCAAAAAATATATTAATTAATTAATTAAATAAAAAAATTTTTAAAAGATAGGCTGCCGGGACTCACCGGGTAGACAAGGAGGTAGGGTCCAGGGTCCAGATGAGAATACAGCTCTGACAGGCCACAGCCAAGACAGAGGCACTGAGGGGCTTCCAGGCCAAAGCTGCCACATTTCGCTGGAGTCGGTGCTTCAGGGAGGGGATTATAGTGCTAGAGCAAAAGAGTAAAGGACTCAATCAAAGCAGAGACACTAAGGCTCAAAGGACCTGAGTATATTAGGGCAGGAAAACCACAGAGGAGAAAGCTAATCCACTCAGGGCCCTAGGGTATCAAGAGTATTGCAGGACAGGATAGGATAACAGGCCTAAGAAGAGCCACATCCAGCGGGGTGTGGTGGCATATACCTATAATTCCAACAGTTGGGAGGCTGTGACAGGAGGATTGAAGGTTTGAGAACAACTTCAGCAATTTAGTGACACTCTACTTCAAAATAAAAAATAAAATAGGGCCGGGGGTATAACATGGAGGTAGAATGCCCCTGGGTTCAATCCCCAGTACCACAAAAAAATAAAGAAAGAAAAAATATGAGTAAGCTGGGCGTGGTGGCGCACGCTTGTAATCCCAGCATTCGGGAGGCTGAGACCAGAGGATCCAGGTTTGCGGCCAGCCTCAGCTACCTAGGGAGGCACTCTGCAACTTAGTGAGACCCTGTTTCAAAACAAAGAATAAAAAATAGGGCTGAGGGTGTAGCTTGGAGGTAGAATACCCCTGAGTTCAATCCCCAGTACCGCAAAAAAAAGAAAAGAAAAAATATGAGTAAAGAAAACCTTTTGAGCCGGGCGTGGTGGCGCATGCTTGTAATCCCAGCATTCAGGAGGCTGAGACTGGAGGATCTGGGTTCGAGGCCAGCCTCAGCTACCTAGTGAGGCCCTCCCCAATTTAGTGAGACTCGGTTTCAAAATAAAACAATAAAAAAGTCGGGCTGGGGGTATAGCTCGGAGGTAGAATGCCCCTGAGTTCAATCCCCAGTACTGCAAAAAAAAAAAAAAAAAGAAAACCTTTTGGCCAGCATAATTAATAACAGGAGTTGGGCGTGGTGGTGCACGCTTGTAATCCCAGCATTTGGGAGACAGAAACTGGAGGATTCGGGTTCACAGCCAGCCTCAGCTACCTAGTGAGGCCTTCTGCAACTTAGTGAGACCCTGTTTCAAAAATAAATAAATAAAAAATTGAGCTGGGGGTATAGCTCAGAGGTAGAATGTCCCTGAGTTCAATCCCCAGTACCACAAAAAAAAAAAAAAATTAATAACAAGAGAAAAACAAAGTATACACATCCTGTCTCAGCCTCCCAAGTACTGGGATTACAGGTGCACACCACCATTCCCAGCATTTTGTGTGTGTGTGTGGATGAACCCAGGAACATTCTACCTCCAAGCTACATCCTCAGCCCTATTTTATTTTTATTTTGAAACAGGGTCTTGATAGTTTGAAGAGTCTCATTACTTGCTGAGGCTGGCTGTGAACCTGCAATCCTCCAGTCTCAGCCTCCCAAGTACTAGGATTACAGGTATGCACCCCCCCAACACCTGGCAAAGAATACATTTGGTTATGTGGCTTCCCTGACCCCAGTTCTGAATGGAGCCCTGCAGGCCAGGCTCAGGAACTGCAGGACTCCCCTGGGGCCAATGCTGGAAGGAAGGGGAGACTGAAAAGTCAAAGCCAACCTCAGTATACCCACACGTACCTATTGGCATTATACACACGGATGGAGTCATCCAGCAAGGCCACTGCAAACTTGTTGGTATGAGGGTGCCATGCAAAGACCCTCAAGCAGCAGCTGGACCTGGGGCAGGAGTGAGCACAGAGTCAGCACCTGTTCTTTCCGCACACTAGCCCAGCAGCTCAGATCCCCTTCTACCTAAAGAGATGGTCATTCTCTTCTTTTATTCCTTTTTCCTTTGGGGGATGGTACAGGAGTGAAACTGTGGTGAGCAGTCAAGAAAGGAGTGGGAGGAGTCTCTGCCCTGACTTCCTTCTGCCCAGAAAGTCCAAGGTTAGGCACTTCTTTCCCACAAGGGCCCAGAATGTGTGCACTCACCAATTTGTGACTTGGGCAAACTCGGCAATCAGATCCTCACTCCTAAGCTGTAAGAATAAAGCAGACAAAGGACACACCAGAACAAAAGGAGTTCATCCCTCTAGTTCCCCACAAAGGACCTGGGCCACTTCCATCCTCTGAAGTCATCCCACCCAACAGGGATGGCCAGGAGGAAGCCAAACTTACAGAGAGGTGGGGGAACAGGGACCCATGGAGGGATGAGGCCCATCGACAGAGTGCCAAGGCCCAGGCGGACGCCGTCTTCACCCACTCAAACACTGTGGGGTGAGGAAACAACTCTGATTAAACTTTCAAGGCTCTTACTCTCTGAGGTGGGGACAAGTATTCCCTAGGTCCTTTTGCCCAGCAAGAGCTTTGGACTCCTCCCTCTGGACACTTGGGATTATTTGGGTACATAGAAGGTAACAGGAAAAATGAGGTAAAGGGAAAAGACTGGGCTAATAGGCATTGGGTAAATTCAAGAAAAACATGGCCGGGCGTGGTGGCACACACTTGTAATCTCAGTACTTGGGAGGCTAAGACAGGAGGATTGCAGCCAGCCTCAGCTACTTATTGAGGTGCTCCACAACTTAGTGAGACCCTGTCTCAAAATAAAGAATAAAAAATGGGGCTAGGGGTGTAGTTCAGAGGTAGAATGCCCCTGGGTTCAATCCTCAGTACCACAAAAAAGAAGAAAAAGAATATGTCCAGGCATGGTGGCACATGCTTGTAATCCCAGTACCTGGGAGGCTGAGACAAGAGGATCACAGATTAAAGACCAGTCTCAGCAACATAGTAAGAGGTAAGTTTCAAAATAAAAAATAAGAAAGGCTGAGAAAGCCGGGCGTGGTGGCGCACGCTTGTAATCCCAGCATTCGGGAGGCTGAGACCGGAGGATCCGGGTTCAAGGCCAGCCTCAGTTACTTAGTGAGGCACTCCGAAACTTAGTGAGACTCGGTTTCAAAATAAAGAATAAAAAATAGGGCTGGGGGTATAGCTCGGAGGTAGAATGCCCCTGAGTTCAATCCCTAGTACCGCAAAAAAAAAAAAAATAAAAAAAAATAAGAAAGGCTGAGAGATATAAAAATTAAAAGCTCAGGGGTAGAATGCCCATGGGTTCAATCTCCAGTACTAAAAAGAAAACAAAAACAACCTTAAGAATAAAGACGGGTGCCGGGCATGGTGGCGCACCCTTCTAATCCCAGCATTTGGGAGGCTGAGACTGGAGGATCCGGGTTCACGGCCAGCCTCAGCTACCTAGTGAGGCCCTCCACAACTTAGTGAGACCCTGTTTCAAAATAAAAAATAAAAAAATAGGACTGGGGGTGTAGCTCAGAGGTAGAATGTCCCTGGGTTCAATCCCTAGTACCTCAAAATAAAGAAAGAAAGAATAAAAAATAGGGCTGGGGGTATAGCTTGGAGGTAGAATGCCCCTGAGTTCAATCCCCAGTACCGCAAGAAAAAAAAAAGAATAGAAAAGGGTGATATCAATGACAAAACCAGATAAAACTGGAGAGGTAGAATGCCCCTGAGTTCAATCCCCAGTACCGCAAGAAAAAAAAAAGAATAGAAAAGGGTGATATCAATGACAAAACCAGATAAAACACTTACCCTCTTCCTCTGAGTTCGAAATTTCATTCAGCACCCCAAAAAGGCCCACGTCACGCCTGATAAGGAGAGGAAGCTGTGAATTAGATGACACTGATCTCCTCAGTCCCTTCTTCAAGTTTCTTTCATTCCTTCATTCTTTCAATAACCATGTATTAAAAGTAAGGGTACTCATTTAGCCGGGCGTGGTGGC
>PVLC010030719.1:0-19303 GCA_004027655.1 Graphiurus murinus
CCACTTCGTCCGCCAGCAGGACGCGCGGCGCATGGCGGCGGCCAACGTCATGAGCGATATTCAGCTGATGCGGGATCAGGCTGGTGCGCTGACCGCGCAGGCCGCTCCACGGCATGCGGTACTGTTCGCTCTGGAATTTGCGCGCGCGATAGCGCAGGGCAAAACGATCCATACGGTCAATCTGTCCGGCGAACAGACGGTCCTGCGGTTTGCTGAAAACCAGCTTGCTGTCGAGCAGCACTTCACGCAGGGTAACGTTGGCTTCCTGGGTGTCGAGTCGGGTGCCGGTGTAGGCCAGCAGGCCGTTCTCTTCATTAACTTCGTCAACCTGGAGTTGCCAGCCTTCATGGCTGGTGATGGTGTCGCCCGGGTTAAACATCACGCGGGTGATCGGGGAGTCGTTGCGTGCGTACAGACGGTTTTCGCCGATGGCGGGGAAAAGCAGGGTCACCATGCGCGCGTCCAGCGCAACGACCGTCCCTAATCCCAGTTCGCTCTCTGTGTCGCTAATCCAGCGTTGACCAAGTGTAAAAGGCATATATGTTCGGCTCTTTAGTTCTTTAATTGCAGGCAATAGTTGATCATCTCCATGGAGAATCGGAGATGCGTCAAAATTGGGTCCAGGAATGGAAAGGGCGCTATATTACTGGATGGCGGAACGTTCGTCACGTCCTCCTCACCCTTCATTTTGCGGCTTTTGTGCTGACGGAACGAGTGAGAAAAAATCAAAATAGCCCCAGTTGCCCCGTCACTATTGTAGCAAAATCGTCGTCGACAAAGGGAAGTATTCCTTCGGCGACAGGCTCTAATTGCTTAGAGAGATAGTGCTCATAATCCAGCGGCGACTGCTGATAATCCACTGGTTCCGGCCCGACGGTAGTCCAGACGTATTTAATGCTGCCGCGCTGCTGATACTGCTGCGGTCTACCCAGCCGAACGTTGTGCTCATCAGCCAGCCGCGCCGCGCGCACGTGCGGCGGCACGTTGCGCTGATACTCCGCCAGCGGACGGCGCAGACGTTTGCGATAGACCAGTCGATCGTCAAGCTCGCCGTTCATCAGCTTATCAATGGTTTCGCGCACATAGTCGCGATAGGGCTGATGGCGGAAAATGAGTAGATAAAGCTCCTGCTGAAACTGCTGGGCCAGCGGCGTCCAGTCGGTGCGTACCGTCTCCAGGCCTTTAAACACCATGCGCTGCTCGCTGCCTTCCTGAATCATCCCGGCGTAGCGCTTTTTACTGCCGGTATCCGCGCCGCGAATGGTAGGCATGAGAAAGCGGCAGAAGTGGGTTTCAAACTCCAGCTCCAGGGTGCTGGCGAGCCCCTCTTTGCCCAGCTCCGTCGCCCACCATTCGTTGACGAAGGCCACCAGCGACCGACCGATAGCGCCAGCTTCCTCTTCGCTGTGGGCTCGCTTGAGCCACACGAAGGTGGAGTCGGTATCGCCGTAGATAACGTCATAGCCCTGGGATTCAATCAGCGCTTTGGTCTGGCGCATAATCGCGTGACCGCGCATGGTAATGGAAGAGGCCAGGCGCGGATCGAAGAAGCGGCAGGCGCTGGTGCCGAGCACGCCGTAGAAGGCGTTCATAATGATCTTCAGCGCCTGCGACAGCGGTTTGTTTTTATGCAGCTTGGCTTCGTCGCGCCCGTGCCAGATCTGCCCGACAATCCCCGGCAGGCAGTGCTTATCTCGCGAGAAGCGCGCGCCGAGAAAGCCTTCGGTGCTGTGAGCGTCATCGGGCTGCGCCAGACCTTCAACCAGCCCCACCGGGTCGATCAGGAAGGTGCGGATAATCGACGGGTACAGGCTTTTGTAGTCCAGCACCAGCACAGAGTCGTACAGACCGGGGCGTGAATCCATTACGTAGCCGCCAGGGCTGGCCTGCGGCGGCACTTCTCCGAAGTTCGGCGCGACGTAGCCGAGCCGGTGCATGCGTGGAAAATAGAGGTGGCTGAAGGCGGCGACCGAACCACCGTGGCGATCCGCAGGCAGGCCGTTGACCGTCGCGCGCTCCAGCAAAAACGGCATGATCTCGGTTTTATGGAAGATGCGGGTGACCAGCTCGCAGTCCTGCAGGTTGTAGGTGGCCAGCGCCGGTTTATCCTGGTGAAAACGGCGGTCGATTTCATCCATCCGATCCCAGGGATTATCAATGGCTTTGCCCTCGCCGAGCAGCTCGCGGGCGACCGATTCCAGCGCAAAAGAGGAGAAGTTCCAGAACGCGGATTTCAGCGCCTCAATGCCGTCGATAATCAGGCGGCCGTTGGCCTGAGCAAAGAAGACGCCATTCTTAAAACCGTGTTCGCGCCACTCCAGTTCGCTGTTGCCGCGCCCGAGCAGCAGCGGGATGCGATAGCGCTCGGCGTGCTTTTGCAGGACGCGTAAATCGAACTGCACCACGTTCCAGCCGATCAGCACGTCCGGGTCGTGAGCGGCAAACCAGGCGTTAAGCTTTTCCAGCAGCAGCGGGCGGCTGGCGACGTACTCTAGCTGGAAGTTGACGGCAGGGGGCGAGGCGGGCTCCGGCCCGAGCATATAGACAACCCGCTGGCCGCAGCCTTCAAGACCGATGCAGTAGAGCTCGCCGTGGCGGCTGGTTTCAATATCCAGCGAAACCCATTTTAGCGGCGGGCGGTAGTGGGGATTGGGCTTCATCCGGGCGTTGACCAGCTGCTGGCCGCGCGACTCGCCTTCAACCCACACCGGGGCGGTGATAAAGCGCTCCATCAGATAGCGCTCCGGCGGGCGAACGTCGCCTTCATAAACCGTGACGCCGTTTTCGCGCAGCTTTTTTTCCAGCCGCATCAGCTGGCGGTGAGCGCGGCAGTAAAGGCCAAAAACCGGCTGGCGATGAAAATCTTTCAGGCTGAGCGGGGCAAGGCGATGGCCGTTTTCCCCCTGCAGCAGGCGTTCAACCTGCGCGCGCTGGGATTCAGGGATAAACGCCACGGACTCCTGGGGCGGCAGCGTGACCTCAAGCGGGCCGTCATCGGTCGCCAGCCAGAAAGTCAGTTCGGTGCCCTGCGGGGTATCCCGCCAGTGACGGGTCAGTAAAAAACCTTCTCGTGGCTGCGTCACGCCGTGCTCTCATCAGTAAAAACCAGGCCTGATTATAGCCTGGTTCACCGAGTAATGCTGGGATTTTATACAGGTGTGGCGCGGTTGTCTGTTTTCAAAGGCAGTGCCGCGCGCTATTTCCCGGAGGCGGCGCTTGACGCGCCTTGTCCGGGCTACCAGGTCCGCAGACGGCTGTGAACCTGTAGCCCGACTAAGCGCAGCGCGAGCCGGGGAGAGCGCGGGTTTATTGCCCGTAATAGGCTTTCGCGCCGTGCTTGCGCAGATAGTGTTTATCCAGCAGCGTCTGCTGCATCTCCGGCAGCTGCGGCGCCAGCTGGCGGCAGAAGATGCCCATATAGGCGATCTCTTCCAGCACAATGGCGTTATGCACTGCGTCTTCGGCGTTTTTACCCCAGGCAAACGGCCCGTGAGAGTGCACCAGCACGCCGGGCATTTGCGCCGGATCGATGCCTTTTTCACGAAAGGTTTCGACGATCACTTCGCCGGTTTGCCACTCGTACTCGCCGTTGATCTCGTCATCGGTCATCAGGCGGGTGCAGGGAACCGCGCCGTAGAAATAGTCGGCGTGGGTCGTGCCGGTAGCGGGAATGGGCTGACCGGCCTGCGCCCAGATGGTGGCGTGACGCGAATGAGTGTGGACAATACCGCCCAGCGTCGGGAATGCCTGATACAGCAGACGGTGGGTCGGGGTATCAGACGAGGGCTTTTTCTGACCTTCAACCACTTCGCCGGTCTCCAGGCTGACCACCACCATATCTTCGGCGGTCATGACGCTGTAGTCGACGCCGGAGGGTTTAATCACCAGCACGCCCCGTTCACGGTCGACGGCGCTGACGTTGCCCCAGGTGAGAGTGACCAGATTGTGCTTTGGCAGGGCCAGGTTGGCTTCGAGAACCTGGCGTTTAAGATCTTCTAACATAATGTGCTCCGAATAGCTGGCGAGTCAGCTTCTCCTCACCCCAACCCTCTCCCGGAGGGCCAGGGAGGAAGCCGTCCCGTGCCCGAACTTTTCTTCCCGGTTCAAGGGTAGGGGAGAAAAGCAGTTCCGCGCCCGAGCGGTACCCTCTCCTTATGGGAGAGGGTAAGGGTGAGGGGACGATCTCTTAGCGTTTTGAACCGTAATACACTTCGTTCCAGCGCAGCGCATCCTTGAAGGAGGGCAGGCGGGTCTCATTGTCAATCACGGTCAGTTCGATATCCTGTAGCTCTGCGAACTGGCGCATATCATCAAGGGTCAGCGCATGGCTGAAGACGGTATGGTGCGCGCCGCCAGCAATGATCCAGGCCTCGGACGCGGTGCGCAGATCCGGATGGGCTTTCCACAGCGCATTGGCCACCGGTAGCTTCGGCAGCTCGTGCGGCGTTTTCACCGTCTCAATGGTGTTCACCAGCAGACGATAGCGATCGCCGAGATCGATCAGGCTGGCGACGATCGCCGGGCCGGTCTGGGTGTTGAAGATGATGCGCGCCGGATCGGCTTTACCGCCGATGCCCAGCGGCTGCACGTCGAGAATCGGTTTCTCCGCGGTAGCGATGGTCGGGCAGACTTCCAGCATATGCGAGCCCAGCGCCAGATCGTTGCCTTTCTCGAAGTGGTAGGTGTAATCCTCCATAAAGGAGGTGCCGCCCTGCAGACCGGTTGCCATCACCTTCATGATGCGAAGCAGGGCGGCGGTTTTCCAGTCGCCTTCGCCCGCAAAGCCGTAGCCCTGCTGCATCAGACGCTGTACGGCGAGACCCGGAAGCTGTTTCAGGCCGTGCAAATCTTCAAAGGTGGTAGTAAAGGCGTGGAAGCCGCCCTGTTCCAGGAAGCGCTTCATCCCCAGCTCAATGCGCGCGGCATCAAGAATGTTCTGCCGCTTATCACCGTGGATTTGCACCGCTGGCGTCAGGCGATAGCTGCTTTCATACTCATCGACCAGGGCGCTGATTTCGCCATCGGTGACCGCATTGACGACCTGTACCAGGTCGCCCACCGCCCAGGTGTTAACCGAGAAACCAAACTTAATCTGCGCGGCGACTTTATCCCCGTCGGTGACCGCCACTTCACGCATGTTATCGCCGAAACGGCACACTTTCAGGTGGCGGGTATCCTGTTTCGAAACCGCCTGACGCATCCATGCGCCGATGCGCTGATGGGCTTCTTTATCCTGCCAGTGGCCGGTTACCACGCTGTGTTGCTGACGCATCCGCGCGCCGATGAAGCCAAATTCGCGGCCGCCGTGGGCGGTCTGGTTCAGGTTCATAAAGTCCATATCGATGCTGTCCCACGGCAGCGCCGCGTTGAACTGGGTATGGAACTGCATCAGCGGTTTATTCAGGATCGTGAGGCCGTTGATCCACATTTTCGCCGGTGAGAAGGTATGCAGCCACACCACCATCCCGGCGCACTTATCATCGTAGTTTGCGTCGCGACAGATATGGGTGATCTCATCCGGCGTGGTACCCAGCGGCTTAAGCACCAGTTTGCACGGCAGTTTGGCTTCCGCATTCAGGCTGTTCACCACATGTTCTGCGTGCTTTGTCACCTGGCGTAGCGCTTCAGGGCCATACAGATGCTGGCTACCGATGACGAACCACACTTCATAATTATCAAAAATTGTCATTTTCATGTCCTTAATGGGTGAAGGCTGCCTGAGATTGCGGCGCGGATTCCGCTTTTGCAGTCGAAGGGAGGTAACGTTGTTCCGCGCTGAGCGACCACTGCTGGTAGCGCTGATAGAGTTGTTCAAAACGTTGCGCCTGCGCCGGGCGAGGCTGCAGGGTGCTTTCCACCCGGCTGGCCATTTGCTCCTGCGCGGCAGGAATATCGTGGTAGACGCCGGCAGCAACGGCGGCGAAGATAGCCGCGCCCAGCGCGCAGCACTGATCGGACGCGACGATTTGCAGCGGGCGATTCAGCACATCGCAGCAGGCCTGCATGATCACCGGGTTTTTGCGCGCGATGCCGCCGAGCGCCATCACGTTATTGACCGGGATCCCCTGTTCGGTGAAGCACTCCATAATGGCGCGGGCGCCGAAGGCGGTGGCGGCAATCAGCCCGCCGAACAGCGCCGGGGCGTCGGTGGCGAGGTTCAGATCGGTAATGACCCCTTTCAGACGCTGGTTGGCATTCGGCGTACGGCGCCCGTTAAACCAGTCCAGCACTACCGGCAGGTGGTCGAGAGACGGATTTTTCGCCCATGCGTCGGTCAGCGCGGGCAGCAGCTGTTTCTGGCTGGCTTTGATCTGTTCTTTAAGTTCCGGGTGGGCCTGCGCCAGCTGCTCCAGCGGCCAGCCGAGAATGCGGCCAAACCAGGCGTAGATGTCGCCAAAGGCGGATTGCCCCGCTTCCATACCGATAAAGTCAGGCACGACGCTACCATCAACCTGGCCGCAAATGCCCTTTACCGTGCGCTCGCCAACGCTCTGTTTATCGGCGATCAGAATGTCGCAGGTGGAGGTGCCGATAACTTTAACCAGCGCATTTGGCTGCGCTCCGGCGCCGACGGCGCCCATATGGCAGTCGAATGCGCCGCCGGAGATGGCGACGGTTTGCGGCAGGCCCAGACGCGCGGCCCATTCGGTGGTCAGCGTGCCGACCGGCAGATCCGCAGTCCAGGTCTCGCTGAACATCGGGTAGGCCAGGTTCCGGTTAATTATCGGGTCAAGTTCATCGAAGAACCCGGCTGGCGGCAGGCCGCCCCAGCTTTCATGCCAAAGGGATTTATGCCCGGCGCTGCAGCGGCCGCGGCGAATATCCTGCGGGCGCGTCGTCCCGGAAAGCAGGGCCGGCACCCAGTCGCACAGCTCAATCCACGACGCGGCGGCCTCGGCGACGGCGCGGTCCTGGCGAGTCACGTGGAGGATCTTGGCCCAGAACCATTCGCTGGAGTAGATACCGCCGATATAGCGGGAGTAATCTTCTTTGCCGGGCTGGTGGCACAGGCGGGTAATTTCCTCCGCCTCCTCCACCGAAGTATGGTCTTTCCACAGCACGAACATGGCGTTGGGGTTGTTGGCGAACTCTTCGCGCAGCGCCAGCACGTTGCCGTCAGCGTCGATGGGCGCGGGCGTTGAGCCGGTGCTATCAACGCCGATACCTACGACGGCAGCGCGCTGTTCGGCGCTAAGGGCGGCGAGGACGCTTTTCAGCGCGGCTTCCATTGATTCGATATAGTCGCGTGGATGATGGCGGAACTGGTTGTTCGGGCCATCGCAGAATAGCCCCTCCTGCCAGCGCGGATACCACTCGACGCTTGCGGCGAGCTCTTCGCCGGTCGCGCACTCTACCGCCAGGGCACGTACTGAATCACTGCCAAAATCGAGGCCAATCGCAATTGCCATACTGTTACTCCATGCTAAAAATCATTCATGGTGCAACAGTAGATATCTGGGCTGAAAACCGTCAGGCCGTATTCGCTAATCTTATGGACTATATTGCTGTGAAGCTGCAAAGTGTGACGCCGTGCAAATATTCAATGTGGACTTTCCTGCCGTCTTTATAGACACTTCAGTTATGCGCTCAAAGCGCCTGAATTGTGCGCCGTGCTCAGTTTTTGCCGAGATGAGGCGGGTTTTAATCCGATTTCTAACGCGCATCGCAGTACGGGTCTTCAGCCTGAGGATAAAATACAAGGTATGGACAATTGGTGTCCTTAATGTCTCCGGGAGAGCAGAGTTTATGGCTGAAACGCAAAACGATCCTTTGTTGCCGGGTTACTCTTTTAATGCCCATCTGGTGACGGGCCTGACGCCGATTGAGGCCGACGGCTATCTGGATTTCTTTATTGACCGTCCGCTGGGCATGAAGGGCTATATCCTTAATCTGACGATCCGCGGCGAAGGGGTGATCAATAACCACGGGGAGCAGTTTATCTGCCGCCCCGGCGATATGCTGCTGTTTCCGCCGGGAGAGATACACCACTACGGCCGCCATCCCGATGCCCGCGAGTGGTATCACCAGTGGGTCTATTTCCGGCCGCGCGCCTACTGGCATGAATGGCTTAACTGGCCAACGATTTTTGCCCAGACCGGCTTTTTCCGCCCGGATGAGCAGTGGCAGGCGCGCTTTGGCGAGCTGTTCGGGCAGATTGTGGAGGCCGGGCAGGGCGCGGGGCGTTATTCCGAGCTGCTGGCGATCAATCTTATGGAGCAACTGCTGCTGCGCCGTATGGAGGCCATCAATGAATCGCTGCATCCGCCGCTGGATAACCGGGTGCGCGATGCCTGCCAGTACATCAGCGATCATCTGGCGGACAGCCATTTCGACATTGCCAGCGTCGCCCAGCACGTGTGCCTGTCGCCGTCGCGCCTGTCGCATCTGTTCCGCCAGCAGTTAGGGATCAGCGTACTGGGGTGGCGGGAGGATCAGCGCATTAGCCAGGCCAAGCTGCTGCTGAGCACGACGCGGATGCCGATCGCTACCGTTGGCCGTAACGTCGGTTTTGAGGACCAGCTCTACTTTTCGCGCGTGTTTAAGAAATGCACCGGCGCCAGCCCGAGCGAGTTTCGCGCTGGGTGTGAATAAAAAGTAAAGAAAGTGAAATGATGGCCCGGATTTTTAACACAGCCAGTAAACTATACAAACAAATGATGGCTTGACGAAGTATGAACGCCTCCGGAGAATCCGTGCTTCGTTTTTAAACCGGGTACATTATGCAAGCATTGCTGGAACACTTTATTACTCAATCGACGGTCTATTCCCTGATAGCCGTTCTGCTGGTCGCCTTCCTCGAGTCGCTGGCGCTGGTGGGGCTTATCTTACCGGGAACGGTGATGATGGCCGGATTGGGGGCGCTGATCGGCAGCGGAGAGGTTAACTTCGGGCAGGCTTGGCTGGCGGGGATTATCGGCTGTTTGCTCGGCGACTGGATCTCATTCTGGCTTGGCTGGCGGTTTAAAAAGCCACTGCATCGCTGGTCTTTTTTAAAGAAAAACAAAGCGCTGCTGGATAAAACCGAACATGCGTTGCATCAGCACAGCATGTTTACCATTTTGATTGGCCGCTTTGTCGGGCCAACGCGCCCGCTGGTGCCGATGGTCGCCGGGATGCTGGATCTGCCGGTCGCGAAATTCATTCCGCCGAATATCATTGGCTGCCTGCTATGGCCGCCGCTCTACTTCTTACCGGGGATACTAGCCGGGGCGGCCATTGATATTCCGGCCGATGAGAATAGCGCCAGCTTTAAGTGGCTGCTGCTGGGGGCGGCGCTGCTGGCGTGGCTGGCGGCGTGGCTGTGCTGGCGATTGTGGCGCAGCGCCAAAAGCGCCGGCGATCGTCTCACCCGCTTTCTGCCGCGTTCGCGCCTGCTGTGGATCGCGCCGCTGATGGTATGCGCCGCCGTCGCGGCCCTGGTGCTCGCCTTCCGTCATCCGCTGATGCCGGTCTATCTCGACATCCTGCATAAGGTTATTTTGCGCTAATTCCCAGTAGCGCCGAGGCGCTGCTGCTGCCGTTGAGCAGCGCGGCGGTCTCGCCATCCCAGGCAATCCGTCCCTCAGCCACGACCACCGACCGCGGCGCGATACGCGCAGCATCTTCCACGCTGTGCGAGACCATTAACAGCGTCAGCTGCTGTTGCCGGCAGATGTCGGCAACCAGGGTCAGCATCTCCTGACGCAGCGCGGGATCGAGCGCGGAGAAGGGCTCATCCAGCAGCAGTACCGGCTGCTGGCGTACCAGACAGCGCGCCAGCGCCGCACGCTGACGCTGGCCGCCGGAAAGCTCGCCCGGCAGCCGCTCTAACAAGGCGTCGATTCCCATCTGCCCGGCAATGGCCTGCAGGCGGGCGATCTGCGTCGCGTTCAGCTTGAGCCCCGGATGCATTCCCAGAGCAATGTTCTGGCGGATGGTGAGATGGTTAAACAGATTATTTTCCTGAAACAGCATCGATACCGGGCGATGCGCGGGCGGCGTGTAGGTATGGGGCTGACCATCGATCTCGATACTGCCGCTGGCAGGCGGCAGAAAACCGGCAATCAGGTTCAGCAGCGTACTTTTCCCGGCGCCGCTGGGGCCAAGAACCGCAATGCGCTCACCGCGTTCGACGGCAAGCGTGAAACGCATCGGCAGATGCTGATAAAGCCAGGTCACATCATTCAGTTTTAGCATCGCGTCCCGGAAGTTTTTCAATCACGCTAAAGAGTAAAAAGCACAGCAGCAGAAGCAGGAGGGCGGTGACGGCGCCGTCCTGGCTGCGATAAGAGCCAATTTGCTGATACAGATAAAAGGGCAGAGTACGAAAATCTTCGTTGCCGAACAGCGCTACGACGCCGAAATCGCCAATCGACAGCACGCAGGCGAAGGCCAGCGCCTGGGCCAGCGGCCGTTTTAAAGCGCGAAGCTCGACCACCCGGAGGCGGGTAAAGCCGTGCATCCCCAGCGACTCGCAGAGGGTACCGTAGCGGGCGGCGATATCGCGCATCGGGTTTTCCAGCACCTTAAGCGCGTAGGGGATCGCCATCAGCGCATTGGTGAAAATGACGATGGCGTCGGCGGATTCCGGCAGGCCCACGCTATTATTGAGCAGCAGGAAGAAACCGGTGGCCAGCACGATGCCCGGCATGGCGAGGATCAGCATGCCGCTCAGCTCAAGCGCCTGACCGGCGAGAGGGCGACGGCGGGCGCGGAGCTCACGGCTGCTCCACAGCAGCATCATGGTCAGGATGACGCTTAAGAGTCCGGCGGCAAGGGCGATACGCAGCGATGTCCACAGCGCCTGCCAAAGCGCGGGCTGCTGCAGCACGCTAAACAGATTGCTGTTCAGCCCGTCGCCTATCACCGCCAGCAGCGGCGGTAGCAGCAGTAAAAGCGCAGCGCCGATCAGCGCCGTGTCGCACAGCCGGCTATATAGCCGGTCGTCGGGATCGCGCCAGCCGCGGATATGGCTGGCCCCGATGGCGAGCGCTCTACTCAGGCGCTGGCTAAGCAACACCAGCCCGAGACAGCAGATCATCTGGATAAGCGCCAGCATCGCCGCGCGCGCCGGGTCGTAGTCGAAATTGAGAGCCTGGTAAATCGCCAGCTCGATCGTCGTGGCCCGCGGGCCTCCGCCCAGCGACAGCACGGTCGCAAAGCTGGCGAAACAGAGCATAAAGATCAGCGCCGCAACCGGCGGGATTTGCCGACGCAGCCACGGCCATTCAACCAGCCGGAAAAAGACGTAGCCGCGCATGCCGAGCTGGGCGGCGATTTGCCGCTGCTCGCCGGGGATATTTTCCAGCGTCTGCAGCAGCAGGCGCGTAGCCATCGGCATATTAAAGAACACGTGCGCCAGCAGGATCCCCTGTAGCCCGTAGGGCGAGAATTCCCACTGCCAGCCGAACGCGTTGCATAATTCAGCCAGCCATCCCTGACGACCGTAGACGCTCAGAATACCGAAGACCGCCACCAGTACCGGCAGGATTAAGGTCATCGCGCAAAGGCGCAGCAGCAGCGTGCGCCCGGGGAAACGTCGCCGGTACAGAGCGCGGGCGAGGAATATCGCCGGTAGCACCGAAAAAAGCGCGGAAAGGAAGGCCTGCCAGAAGGAGAAACGCACCACGTGCCAGAGATAGCCGTCGCTGATAAGCGCTTTCCAGGTGGTCTCCGGGGCGCTGAACCATAGCGCCAGAAAGGCGGCCAGCGCCACGACGACCAGAACGATGGCCGCCGTGAGTCCCGGCAGGAGCCAGCCGACAGCTAGCGGCTGACGGCGCGTTGCCATGCGTTAATCCAGTTCTGACGTTCGGCGGCCACCTGTTGCGGTGTAAATTCGAGGGTCGTCTGCGGTTTCATCAGCGCGTCAAAGCCTGGCGGAAGCGCAACCTGAGTGACCGGATACATCCAGTTGCCGGTGGGGATCGCATTCTGAAAGCCCGGCGATACCATAAATTTGAGGAATTTTTCCGCCAGTTCCGGCTGCTTGCTGGCCGCGGTGCGGGCGGCGACTTCGACCTGCAAATAGTGTCCTTCAGCGAAGTTTGCCGCGGCGTAGTTATCCTTCTTCTCTTCGATAATGTGGTAAGCCGGGGAGGTGGTGTAGCTCAGCACCAGATCGCTTTCGCCTTTCAGGAACAGGCCGTAGGCTTCGCTCCAGCCTTTGGTGACGGTGACGGTTTTCGCCGCCAGCTTCTGCCAGGCTTCCGGCGCTTTATCGCCGTAGACTTTTTGCATCCACAGCAGCAGGCCCAGACCCGGCGTGCTGGTACGCGGATCTTCATAAATCACCCGCCATTTTTGCTCGCCCTCAACCAGCTCTTTCAGGCTCCTGGGCGGATTTTTCAGCTTGTTTTTATCGTAAACAAAGGCGAAATAGCCGTAATCGAACGGGACGAAGGTGTCGTTGTTCCAGCCGCCGGGTACGTTCACCGCGCTGGCAGGGACGCCGCTTTTGGCGAACAGCTTACTTTGCGAAGCCGCTTCCAGCAGGTTGTTATCCAGCCCCAGCACTACGTCGGCTTTGCTGTTTTTGCCTTCCATCCGCAGACGATTGAGCAGCGAGACGCCATCTTCCAGCGCCACGAACTTCAGCTCGCAGCCGCAGTCGGCTTCAAAGGCTTTTTTAACCGCCGGGCCAGGGCCCCAGTCGGCGGAGAATGAGTCGTAGGTATAAACGGTGAGCAGCGGTTTGGCAAAAACGGGCGCGGCGGCCAGCGCCAGCAGGGGGAGTAATTTTTTCAACACTTTGCACCTCAGAAAAAGGGGGGGCAAAGGATTTTGAGAGGGCCTCAAATCCCTTCGCCGGCGTTATCCGGATCAGGTTCGACGGGTATTTTCTCAGCCCATACGCTTTATCTTCGGGTTGCTTCCGCGCTAACCGCGCGTTGAAGCAACTTGAATGAGATTGCGTATGTTTATTAGCACCCCGTTGAGAACGGCAGTTAGTGTAATGATTTTGTCAGCGGACTGAAAGCATTATGGCTCCGGCGGCGCGAACCACGCGGATTTAAAGTCAAACCAGCCGAGCGTGTTCATACGTACGCCGCGCATACTGCGCTGCCCCTGGATCATCAGCCAGTGGTGAATGAGCGGCACCACGGTTTGATTGGCCAACAGCTGCTGGCTCCAGGTCGCCGGATTCAGCTCACCCGCGCGCCAGCGAGCGGCGTCCTGCTCCCAGTCGATGGGGATACAATTGCGAATCAGGGGAACTTCATACAGCCAGGCAAACAGGGAGAAATCGATCGGCAGCGTAAAGTTGGCGCTGTTGAGCCATACGTCGCTGACCACCTCACCGCGGTGCCACTCCTGATACTCCAGTTCCTGGATCTCCAGCTTAACCTGATGCTCGGCCAGCAGCGTCGCCATGATCCCGCCCATCACGCGATGCTCGACGTGGTCCTGGTAGTAGGTCAGCCTGACCGTTTCAAGACCGGGCGGTTTTTCACAGGCGTGGCTGCGCGCATGATGCCAGCGGGGCAGCAGGCCATACGCCGGGAACCAGTTGCCCTGATAGTGCTCACCCGCGTGATAGAGCAGATTAGCGGGCTGGAATACATAGCTTAGCCACTGGCGTACCGCGCTGTTCGCGCCGAGCGGGCTACGGGCATCGAACAGCAGGTAATAACACCCCTCTTCCAGACGGCTTTCCACCGCCTTTTCGCTTTGCGTGGTGCCCTGTAACGTTAACCCACCGTTGGGCTCTTCGCTGATTTCCGGCAGAACCCAGACGTTCACTTCATCGATCAGCGCCCGGTAGCCGAAATAGTCGTCGAAGGCGTGAATTTTGAGCTGGTTCTGATTATTACGCACAACCGAGTATGGCCCTGTCCCCACGGGGATGCTGGAGAAATTCTCCATCGTTCGCCACTCATGCGGAAGGATCATGGCCGGTACCTGGCTTAACAACCACGGTAGCCAGCGGTCGGGTTGGCTGAGATGAATGTCGAGAGTCCAGGCGGTGGGGGAGTCGATATGCTCGATGTGAGAGAAGAGCGGCAGCGTGTTACTGCGCTGCAGGGAGGTGATGACATCCTCCATCTCCAGCTCACGCCCATGGTGAAAATGAATGCCTGGACGCAGAAAAAAACGCCAGTGGGTCGGCGCGATCTGCTGCCAATGGTGAGCAATATCGGCTTCCAGTTCCCCATTTTCCTCATTTACTCGCGTCAGGGCGCTAAAAATCTGCCGGGCAATATGGGTTTCCGAGCGGCGCAGCGCGCTGCCGGGCAGCAGATTTTTCATCGGCCGGTAGTAGAGCACGCGCAGGATATGCCGACCCTGGCGAAAGCTGCGGCCTAAATGGGAAACCAGCATTTGGCGGACGGCGGCTTTATCGCCAACCAGCTGCACCAGCTGATCGATTCTGTCCTGCTCCAGCAGATCTTCCGCCCTCTGCTGCTGCAGCGCGAGACCGGTATAGAGAAAAGCGAGCCGAGAACGCTTGCCGCGTCCGGCCTCCGCCTCCCAGGTCAGCCAGCCGCGCGCCTCCATCATGTTGAGTAAGGTACGCATATGACGACGCGAGCAGCTTAGCATCTCTGCCAGTTCATTCAGCGTTGTCTCCTGCGACTTGCCGTCGCAGCACTGCCACAGGCGGATGAACTGCTGTTGTAAACGACCGGAAGACATAAAAGGGGAACTCCTGATAAAAACTCAGCAATTTATTACTTCCTATATTAAGTCAATAATCAACGTCGATGAAGCGAGGAGGTGAATATGATGGGGTCAACCATTAAACAGTTCTACCAACGCTACTTTTCTGCGACGCAGGATGCGTCATGGCTGGCCCGCCTGATGGCAGGAAGACAGCAGGAAATTCTCGGCGAACTGATGCAGTGGGGAGTTACGTCGCAGGCCTCTGATCATTGACTTGCAGACATCATGTGTGACTGAGTATTGGTGTTATACTCGTCGTCTTTCAAGCTGCAGGTGCGTTGGCTGCGCCCGCTCGCCCAGGTCACATAGTTATCTATGTTCCCAGGGACTTACGTTCTGGCCGCCTGCCCGCAACTCGAAATCCATAGAGTATAGAATCACCCGCCAGCAGAAAACTTCTGCTGGCTTTTTTCGTTTTCTTCGCGTGCTTAAGGATATTTCATGCTGTGGTTAATGACGATGGGTCGACGTCTTAACGGCGTTTACGCCGCTTTTATGCTTGTCGCTTTCATGATGGGAATCGCAGGCGCGCTGCAGGCGCCGACGCTCAGCTTATTTCTCAGCCGCGAAGTGGGCGCGCAGCCTTTCTGGGTAGGGCTATTCTATACGGTTAACGCCATTGCCGGCATACTGGTCAGCCTGGCGCTGGCTAAGCGCTCCGATAGTCGGGGCGATCGCCGACGGCTGATTATGTTTTGCTGCCTGATGGCGGTGGGAAACGCGCTGCTGTTTGCTTTTAATCGCCACTATCTGACGCTGATTACCTGCGGGGTTATGCTGGCCTCCGTGGCGAATGCCGCGATGCCGCAGCTTTTTGCCCTCGCGCGGGAATATGCTGATAGCTCGGCGCGTGAAGTGGTGATGTTCAGTTCGATAATGCGTGCGCAGCTCTCGCTGGCATGGGTTATTGGCCCGCCGCTGGCCTTTATGCTGGCGCTGAACTACGGCTTCACCACCATGTTTTCGATTGCTGCCGGGATCTTTGTTATTAGCCTGGCGCTGATTGCCTTCAAGCTGCCCTCGGTCGCCCGCGTTGAACAACCCTCGGAAGGCGCTGAAGTTCTGGTACAGGCCGGAGGATGGCACGATAAAAACGTACGCATGCTGTTTATTGCCTCGACGCTGATGTGGACCTGCAACACCATGTATATCATTGATATGCCTTTGTGGATCAGTAGCGATCTTGGCCTTCCCGATAGCCTCGCCGGGATTCTGATGGGCACCGCCGCCGGGCTGGAGATCCCGGCGATGATCCTGGCGGGCTACTACGTTAAGCGCTGGGGGAAACGCAAGATGATGGTGACAGCGGTGGCGGCGGGCGTGCTGTTTTATATCGGTCTGATTCTGTTTCACGACCGCGTGGCGCTGCTGGTGTTACAGCTGTTTAATGCCGTGTTTATCGGCATTGTTGCCGGCATTGGCATGCTGTGGTTTCAGGATTTGATGCCCGGACGGGCGGGCGCCGCGACGACGCTGTTTACCAACAGTATCTCTACCGGGGTGATTCTGGCCGGGGTGATTCAGGGCGCACTGTCGCAAAGCTATGGGCACGCCAGCGTCTACTGGACAATTGCCGCTATCTCACTGGTGACGCTATTTATGACCAGCCGGGTGAAAGATATCTGATTGTCGTTACCGCCCCGGCTGGCTACCGGGGCAGCGTCCCGGGCGGGTTATTTCAACACGATTCTTTTTATATCGCCGATAATAAAAATATAAGCGATAACGCCAATCAGCGCGGTTAATCCGATATAAATCAGCGCGTAGAAAAAATTACCGGTCATGGATATGATGACCCCGATAATTAACGGGGTAATAATTGACGCCATATTTGCACAGAAGTTGAAGATCCCCCCGGTGAGTCCGCCCATGTTTTTAGGCGCTATGTCTGAAATAAGCGTCCAGCCGAGTCCAACCATGCCCTGACCAAAAAAAGCGATCGACATAATAATAATAACAGCGGTGTTACTCTCGACCCAGTTAGCAATGATGATGCAGCTCGAAAGCAGCAGCCCGGAAATAATGGGCAGCTTTCTGCTAATATTTACGGAACGGGTTTTCTTTAAGATTTTATCGGATACCCAACCGCCGAAAAAGATACCGATAGCCGCGGCCAGGAACGGCCAGGAGGCGAAGAAACCCACGTGAAGCCACGGTAAATGGCGTTCGTTAGCCAGATAAGTGGGAAACCAGGTCAGGAAGAAAACCAGCGTGGTGTTACCGGCAAACTGCCCCAGGCTGGCGCCGATAATCTGTCGGCAGCACAGCAGGCGTTTGGCATCGGGCCAGTTAAACGGGATATTTTCATCGGCGCCAGCCGTATTTTCTACGCCGATATATTCCAGCTCTGCTTTATTTGCAGTCTTTGACTGATGCGGTTCATGATAAAATTTCCACCACACAAAAGTGAATGCAATGCCCAAACCGCCGGTCAGGAAAAATAGCGTTCTCCAGCCATGATGCTCCAGAATTAAAAAAAGTAGCGGGGAGAATGCGGCCAGTCCAATATATTCACCGACGGTGTAAGTCGCCGTTGCCCGAGCGCGTTCATGCTGGGGAAACCATTTACTCACGACCCGACTATTCACCGGAAAGCAGGGGGCTTCGCTGATGCCTAAACCTAATCGCAGCAGCAGCAATGATTTTAAGCCTACGGAAAAGCTTTGTAATAGGGTAAAGGTTGACCAGAAGAAAATAGAAAGCGCGTAAGTTAATTTATTACCGAAGCGATCTAAAAACATTCCCCCGGGAATTTGCGCCAGCGCGTAGGTCCAGGCGAAAGCGGAAAAAACGATACCCATCATCGCCGGGTCGATATGGATTTCGCTCGTTAACTTAGGTGCAACAATACCTAAAATAGTACGATCGAGATAATTTATCATCGTCCCGATCGATAGTAACATTAAAATTACAATTCGTGTTTTAGTTCGCTTTTGCGTGGCCGACGGCAAAATCGGCCGTTCCTGAGCATTGAGTGTCCTCATAGAGAGTTCCTTTAAAGTTTAAAATATTTTTGCATGTATTTATGCATGCAGAAATACTCTGCTTAAGTATTGACTCTATCGATGATTGGTCATGCCTTGTTACCCCTGGAACGAAATGGTAAAACAATATTTGATATGACTCCGATATTTCTCCTTTCCGGCTCATCATAGATAGCTTGTATGGTATATTAAGCGCATTAGTTTTATTTTTATATTATACGAGCAAAAATAATGAACCTAAAGCAACTTTATTATTTTAAGCGACTGGCAGAAACTGAGCATTACACTGAAGCTGCCTCCAGCCTTTTTATCACCCAACCGTCCCTCAGCCATGCCATATCTGAACTGGAGAAAGAGCTGGGAGTGGCGCTATTTGCCAGGAAAGGGCGCAATGTCAAGATTACGCAGAATGGTAGGCGCTTTCTGCCCTACGTGGAAGATGCGCTGGCCTCGTTAGAAAATGGCCGTATGACGTTGCAAAAAAATAGCGCTGAGAACAAAGAAAATATTCGCATTGCATTTATTTATACCATGGGCGAATATGTTGTTCCGCAGTTAATTAACAAATATTCGCTGTCACCATCTCGTCACAATGTGACATTTTCTTTTACTCAGGGAACCTCGTTAACCCTTCTCCAGGAACTGAAAGCCGGAAAAAGCGATCTGGCTATTTGTTCCTATATTGCGGATGAACCGGATATTGACTTTATTCCTATTATTCAACAAGAACTGGTCGTAGTGACGGCAAAAGATCATCCTCTGGCCAGGCTTTATGAAAATGAAGTCGACCTGGTGGAGACGATCCACTACCCCTATATCTATTTTTCAGAAAATAGCGGTCTGCGACCTTTTATTGATAACGTGTTTATGCAGCAAAAACTGGTTCCGGATATTGCCTGCTACGTTGATGAGGATACGGCGATGGCGGGGCTGGTTAGTATTGATTACGGTATTGCGATTATGCCGAGAATTTCCGCGCTGTCGTATTACAACGTGCATATCCTGACGATCAAAAATGCCATTCCTCCGCGTTATATCTATCTGGCGACCATGAAGGAGCGGGTACTTTCCCCGGCCATTCAGTCATTTAAAGATGTCATTATTAATGACAGCCAAAAAATCAGATAACAAGATGCCCGGAGGGTGACCTCCGGGCGATGGTTTCATCAGGAAAGAATATCCATCAGCTCACGCAGCTGGGTAATGGCGATTTGCCCTGGCGCAGAAGCCTGACCGACGGTGCCAAAGGTCATTGCTGAACCGAACAAACGGCCGGTTACCCGGCTCACGCCGCCGGATTTACCCATCGACATCGTGATTAATGGGCGAGTGGCATACTTCTCTTTCATCGTCAGCGTTGCCGAAAGCAGGGTCAGAACATCTTGCGGCGACTGTGGCATAACCGCGATCTTCGGCAGGTCAGCACCAAGATCCTGCATGCGACGCAGACGATAGATGATATCTTCCTGAGCCGGCGTTTTATGAAAATCGTGATTGCTCATGATAACTTTAACGCCCGCAGCGTGGGCATCGCTCACCAGCGAGCGAATTTGCGCTTCGTCGTTGAACAGCTCGATATCAATCACGTCGGTCAGACCGCTAACGGCCGCCTGGCGATTCAGCTCAAAATAGGCTTCGTCGCTAATTTCCGTTTCGCCACCCTCTTTTTTGCTGCG
>PVLC010030720.1:0-19302 GCA_004027655.1 Graphiurus murinus
AATAAAAAATAGGGCTGGGAAGCCGGGCGTGGTGGCGCACGCTTGTAATACCAGCATTCGGGAGGCTGAGACCGGAGGATCCGGGTTCGCGGCCAGCCTCAGCTACCTAGTGAGGCACTCCGCAACTTAGTGAGACTTGGTTTCAAAATAAAGAATAAAAAATAGGGCTAGGGGTATAGCTCGGAGGTAGAGTGACCCTGAGTTCAATCCCCAGTACCGCAAAAAAAAAAAAAAAAAAAAAATAGGGCTGGGGGTGTAGCTCGGAGGTAGAATGCCCCTGAGTTCAATCCCCAGTACTGCAAAAAAAAAAAAAAAAGAAAACAGGCCCACTCAGAGGGTGGCAAACATGCCAGAACTAGTTTCCTCTACGAGCATCTACATCGATATCCTACATCCACGCTCAGCCTACTGCGGTCTGAAGCGGGCACAGAACATGCTAATACCCTGGGCTTCTCCCCGTGGGCTCCCAGACGACAAGCATGGCCAGCCTCAGCGGTTCCTATGCTGCCTGTGTCCTCCAGGGGCTGCCGCCCTGTGTGGCTCAGACCGAGGGCGCCTTGCTAACTCAAGTTTCCACTCAGCATTCCCTTGTGTCTTGGTGTTGATTTTCAATAACTACTTTTTTGGGGGGGAGGGGTACTGGAGGTTAAACCCAGGGGCATTCTACCTTCAAGCTATATCCCCAGACCAATTTTATTTTATTGTGGTATTAGGGATGGAACCCAGGGGCCTTCTACCTCTGGGCTAAACCGCCAGACCTATTTTATTTGGAAACAGGGTCTTGCTAAATTGCTGAGAGCCTCACTAAGTTGCTAAGGCTGGCTTCGAACCTGCAATCCTCCTGTCTCAGCCTCCTAAGTACTGGGATTACAGGCATGTGCTACTAAACCTGGCTTCAATTTTATTTTTTATTTGGAAACAGATCTCACTAAGTTGTTGAAAGCTTCGATAATTTACTGAGGTTGGCTTCGAACCTACGATCCTTCTGTCTCAGTTTCTCAATTACTGGAATTACAGGTGTGCGCCACCACATCCAGCTTATTTTTTATTTGGAAACAGGGCCTTGCTAAGTTACCTACTTTTTAAATTTTGAGCTATATTTCCATCTTGGCTGTCTCTTGATGCCTATATCCAACTTCTTAAAGTTTTGTTTTTGTTTTTTATGCTACTGGGGATTGAACACAGGGCCTCACATATGCTAGACAAGCATTGTACCACTGAGCTATATCTATAGGACCCACCCCTGCACCCCCTCTTTTTTTTTTTTTTTTTTTTTTTTTTGTGCTGGGGATTGAACTCTGGGCATTCTACCTCCGAGCTACACCCCTCAGCCCTATTTCATTCTTTATTTTGAAACAGGGTCTCACTAAGTTGCAGAGGGCCTCACTAAGTAGCTGAGGCTGGCCGAGAATCCGGATCCTCCAATCTCAGCCTCCCAAGTACTGGGATTACAAGTGTGTGTCACCACGTCTGGCTCTTTTTTTAATCTTCTTTATTTATTTATTTATTTTGGTCCTAGGATTGAACCCAGGGTCATTCTACCTCAAAACTACACACTCAGTACTAACCAAAAAAATTTTTTTGTGTGTATCTTGTACTGGGGATTGAACCCAGGGGCGTCCTACCTCCAAGCTATATCCCCAGCACTACTTTTTATTTTTATTTTGAAACAGGGTCTTGCTAGGTTGCTGAGGCTGTCCTCAAACCTGCAATCCTCCTGTCTCAGCCTCCCAAATACTGCGATTACACCACTGTGCTTTGTTCTCACACTTCTTTTTATTTACTTATTTATTTATTTATTTTTGTGGTACTGGGGATTGAGCCCAGGGACCTTCTACCTCTGAGTTATGTCCCCAGACCTATTTTATTTTTATTTGGAAACACAGTCTCACTACATTGACAAGAGTCTTAGCACTTGCTAAAGCTGTCCTCGAACCTGTGATCCTCTTGTCTTAGCCTCTCAAGTACTGGGATTACAGGCATGTGCCACCACATCCAGCTCTTCACAACTTTTGTTTTGTTTGTGGTACTGGGGAATGAACTCAGGGGCATTCTACCTCCGAGCTATCCCCCCAGCCCTATTTTTTATTTTGAAACAGGGTCTCACTAAGTTGCAGAGTGCCTCACTAGGTAGCTAAGGCTGGTTGTGAACCCAGATCCTCCGTCTCAGCCTCCCAAATGCTGGGATTACAAGCATGCACCACCACGCTCAGCTTCTTCACAGCTTTTTTTTTTTTTTTTTTGTGGTACTAGGGGTTGAACTCAGGGGCGTTCTACCTCCGAGCTATACCCCCAGCCCTGTTTTTTATTCTTTATTTTGAAACCGGGTCTCACTAAGTTGTGGAGTGCCTCAGTAGGTAGCCGGATCCTCCGGTCTCAACCTCCTGAATGCTGGGATTACAAGCGTGGGCCACCACGCCCGGCTTCTTCACAGCTTTTTAAAGTTTCATTTACAAGACATGGTCTTGCTAAGTTGCTCAGGCTGGCCTGGAACTTGAGATCCTCTTGCCTCAGCCTCCTAGGTAGCTGGAACTATAAATGTGTGCCACCACACATGGCTTAAAGTTATTTATTTATTTATTTACTTACTTATTTATTTATTTATTTGCAGCACTGGAGATTGAACCCAGGGGTATTTTGCCTTTGAGCTACACCCTCAGCCCTATTTTTTATTCTTTCTTTTTTGTGTGTGGTACTGGGGATGGAACCCAGGGCATTCTACCTCCGAGCTACACCCTCAGCCCTATTTTTTATTCATTTTTTGAAACAGGGTTTCATTAAGTTGCAGAGGGCCTCACTAAGTAGCTGAGGCTGGCCACGAATCTGAATCCTCCTCTCTCAGCCTCCCAAGTACTGGGATTACATTACAAGCATGCGCCACCACGCCCAGCTTTAAAGTTTATTATTAAAGAAAACACACTCAGTTATTTCACTTTACCAGAGAAACCAGCATTTGTAACTATTATAATCAGAATCATCTTATAAAACAAAGTCAAATAATGTTGGGCGTGGTGGTACACGCTTGTAATCCCAGTACTGGAGAGGCTGAGAGAGGAGGATTCAGATTCGTGGCCAGCCTCAGCTACTCAGTGAGACCCTCTGCAACTTAGTGAGACCTGTTTCAAAAATAAAGAATAATAAATAGAGCCAGGCTTAGTGGCGCACGTTTGGAATCCCAGTATTTGGGAGGCTGAGACCGGAGGATCCGGGTTCAAGGCCAGCATCAGCTACCTAGTGAGGCACTCTACAATTTAGTGAGACCCTGCTTCAAAATAAAGAATAAAAAATAGGGCTGGGGGTATAGCTCAGAGGTAGAATACCCCTAAGTTTAATCCACAGTACTGCAAAAAGAAAAAGGACTAGGGGTGCAGCTCAGAGGTGGAATGACCCTGAGTTCTATCCCCAGTACTGCAAAAAAAAAAGATTAAAAAATAGGGTTGTGGGTGTAGCTCAGAGGTAGAATGCCCCTGGGTTCAATCTCTAGTACTGCAAAAAATAAAATAAAAGTCAAATCAAAGTTGGACACTTCCAGCATTAGCTGGTATTATTAATATCCCCAGTAATCAATATTACCCCAGAGAAGAAATGTTAACCTGGCAAGGATCAGGGGAAGGCTTTGGTTCACTGGATAAAACACACCCAGGAACTTTCCTCAAGTGTAACTCCTAGGAATTGGGCTGGGGACTCACCAGACAGCCAATTCCTATTGGCCGAAGTTTTTCCTTATATCCAGGTCACATCACTGTTAGGATTTGGATATGGAATGTGTGAAAGAAAGCTCATGTGCTGGCAATGTATCAATGTTCAGAGGTGACATAACTGAATCATGCAGGCTTTAACCTCATCAGTGGATTAATCAGTTGATGGATTAATAATTTGGACTGCAAGGCATGGTGGCTCATACCTGTAATGTGCAACTTAGACCCTGTTTCAAAATAAACAAATAAAATAGGGCTGGGGGTGTATCTCATAGAATGCCCCTGGATTTAATCCCAGTACCACAACAGAATAATAATGATGATGATAATAATTTGGAGTACTGGGTGGTAGATGTAGACAGGCAGGGGTGGCTGGAGGAAGGGGGGCTGTATCTGCCCTGGCCCCTCTTCTCTTTGCTTCCTGCTGCCATGAGCTAAGCAGCTGTTCTCCCTCCTGCTCCATGGCCATGATGTCATGGTATGGCCTCGGAGCCCGCTGACCTCTGAACCTCTGAAACTGTGAGCCAAATAAATTTTTCCACCTCTAAGTTGTTCTTCCCACGTCTGTTAGTCACAGCAACGAAAAAGCTATTAAACACAATCACCAAGCAGAACAGTGTCAAGTGCTCCAGGCCTCTAAATACTCACCTGAGCACATCATCCGGGGTTTTCTGTTGTAGTTTTTTTCCCAAACCGAACCCAAAGAAACAAACAGCAAACATCGGGGTGACCCCTATGATAGGAGCAGCCATGCCGCGGTATAACCCTGTGATGCCCTGCAAGAAACGTCAGAAGCAAAAGCTGATTATAGACTCGACTACGCCTTAACACCACTGGAACAGAAAGCTGTGCATTCTCTAGCCTGGGGCTTCCTTTACCTCTTATCCAAGCAAAGAGGGGTGTGTGTGTGTGTGTGTGTGTGTGTGTGTGTGTGTGTGTATGTGTGTGTGTCTTGGTGGTACTGGGGACTGAAACCAGAGACGTTATTGAGCTGGGCATGGTGGCAAACGCTTGTAATCCCAGTACTTGGAGGCTGAGACAGGAGGATTGCAGGTTCACAGCCAGTTGGAGCAATTTAGTGAGACTATGTTTCCAAATAAAAAATAAAAAATAGTTCTGGGGGTGTAGCTCGGAGGTAGAAGGACCCTGGGGTTCAACCTCCAGTACTCTAGTAACACACACACACACAGAAACCAGAGGCATTCTACCTATAAGTTACACCTTCAGCCCTTTTTATTTTTATTTATTTATTTATTTTTGCGGTACTAGGGATTGAACTCAGGGGCATTCTAACCCCGAGCTATACCTCTAGCCCTATTTTTTATTCTTTATTTTGAAACCAGGTCTCACTAAGTTGCGGAGGGCCTCACTAGGTAGCTGAGGCTGGCCAAGAACCTGGATCCTCAGTCTCAGCCTCCCAAATGCTGGGATTACAAGCGTGCACCACCACACCCGGCTCAAAATAAAAATTTAAAAAGAATTATTTTCTTTTTAAAAAACCATATATAACAGAGCATTGGGGTTGGAGTTATGAATCAGTAATATAGGGAGTGCTTAGGAGGCACCAGGCCCAGGGTTCAATTCCCAGCACCAAAAAAAGAAGTGAACTGGATTAAGCCACAAAATGTGATAACATTATATAGATGGTCCAGGAGCAAGGGGACAGCAAGTGTAAGAACGTAAAATAATGATATATTATTATTACAAAATATTGTAGTAAATGTTTATTATATAGATAGGTAGAAACAGAAATAACTGAAAGAGTTGTAAGTAGCTGCTTCTGAAGAATAAGAGATAAAGATTACTTTGTTACTTTTTTTGTGTACGTATATGTGTGGTACTGGGGATGGAACCCAAAGATATGCTACTTTTGAACTACACCCCCCAGTCCTATTTTATTTTTTTATTTGGAAACAGGGTCTCACAAAGTTGCTGAAAGCCTCACTAAATTGCCACAGCTGGTTTTGAACTTGGGATCCTGCCTTAGCCTCCCAAGGACTGGGATTACAGTACTGTACAACCACTCCCGCTCACTTTGTTTTTTTTTTTTTTTTTTTTTTTCAGGGGCATTCTACCTTCGAGCTATACCTCCAGCACTATTTTTTTTTTTTATTCTTTATTTTGAAACAGGGTCTCACTAAGTTGCGGAAAGCCTCACTAGGTAGCTGAGGCTGGCAGCAACACCCCCCTCCCCATCCTCCTGTCTCAGCCTCCCAAATGCTGGGATTACAAGCCTGCTCCACCACACTGGGCTTCACTTTGTTACTTTGTTATAAGCCTATCAGTAAGGAACTAAATGCCTGTATCACTCTATTTTTTTTATTTTTTATTTTTTTTGCGGTACTGAGGATTGAACTCAGGGGCATTCTACCTCTGAGCTATACCCCCAGCACTATTTTTTATTCTTTACTATGAAACAGGGTCTCACTAAGTTGCGGAGTGCCTCACTAGGTAGCTGAGGCTGGCCGCGAACCCAGATCTTCCTGTCTCAGCCTCCCGAATGCTGGGATTACAAGTGTGCACCACCACGCCCAGCTTGGCCTGTATCACTTTAATAAAAAATTAGAGGCTGGGCATGGTGGCCCACACTTGTAATCCCAGTACTTGAGAGGCTGAGACAGGAGGATTATATGTTCATTAGTGAGACTGTTTCAAAATAAAGGATAAAATAGGGCTGGGAATAGCTGAGAAGTAGAATGAGAACCCCTGGGTTCAATCTCTAGTAACACACACACACACACACACACACACACACACACACACACACAACTGGAAGATAAATACAAAAAACTCTTAACATTGCTCCTTACAAAGGGTAGCAAGGAGATGGGGCAGGGCTGCACTCTGGGCGGGCTTTATAGACCCAGGCTAGAACATGTCTTGCTGGAGAACCTGGGCACATGCATTTTCCCAGAACCAAAGGGGCACAACTGGTTTTCGGTATGCCGTCTGGATCCTGCAAAGGCCCAACAGTGCTGTAGACTGAGTGGACTCACCAAGGAAGAAGTGCAGAGGGAGTAACAGGAAAAGGACAGATCTGAGCAATATGTACAAAAGCCTGAGACAAAGTACTGTTGAAGCTCTCCACAGCTCTCTGTGTGGGCTGAGAAGGGGGAGGTCCTGAGTCACCCCAAGAATGCCTCCTGACAGCCCATCTAGTCTCCGTCTACACCAACAGCCATTCCAACTTCAAGTAGCACGACCTAGACCTCTGCCGGGCAGCGCTAAAAATCAGAGTCCTCAGTCAGGCACAGAAAAAACCAGGGACATGCACAAATAGAAACTAAGAAAGCCTATTCTGCAAGGAGTTGGATTTTGTTAGTTTTTTGACATAGAGTCTGTTGCCCAGGCTGGTCTTTTTCTTTTCTTTTCTTTTCTTTTTTTTGTGGTACTGAGGATTGAACCCAGAGGCATTCTACCTTCAGCCTGATTTTATTTCTTATTTGAAAACAGGGTCTCACTAGGTTGATGAGAGTCTCACTACTTGCTAAGGCTGTCCTTGAATCTATGATTCTCCTCTCTCAGCCTCCCAAGTACTGGGATTACAAGCATGCACCACCAATCCCGGCTCCAGGCTGGTTTTAAACACCTGGGCTGAAGTGATTCTATTGCCTCAGACTCCCCAAAAGCTGGGATTACAGGCATGTGCCACCATATCTGCCTTAGGAGTTGAGTTTATACAAGCCATTCTCCCCAGCATATTGCCCAGTCTTTAGATGCTCAATGACATGTGAACCTGCACCTTTCTTCAAGGGCAGAGGACTCTGGGCAGACCTGAGGTTTACAGTCTGCATTCGACACTGATCAGACTCTGCCCTGGGCACTAGCAATGTAAGGAGGAGGTCTTAAAAATAAAGAAGGTGGGAGCCGGGCGTGGTGGCGCACGCTTGTAATCCCAGCATTCGGGAGGCTGAGACCGGAGGATCCAGGTTCGAGGCCAGCCTCAGCTACCTAGTGAGGCAATCCGCAACTTAGTGAGACTTGGTTTCAAAATAAAGAATAAAAAATAGGGCTGGGGGTGTAGCTCGTAGGTAAAATGCTCCTGAGTTCAATCCCCAGTACTGCAAAAAATAAAAAAAATAAAAATATAAAGAAGGTGGGCATGGTGGTGCACACTTGTAATACAAGGGCTTGGGAGGCTGAGAAAGGAGGATCACAGGCTCAAGGTCAGCTTGTGGTAACTTAGTGAGACCCTATTTCAAAATAAAAAATAAAAATAAAGCCCGGTTTGGGGGTACACTCCTGTAATCCCAGTACTTGGGAGGCTGAGACAGGAAAATCACAGGTTCAAAGACAGCTTCAGCAAGTAGAAGGATTCTCATTAATCTAGTGAGACTCAGTTTCAAAATAAAGAATTAAAAAAAAAAAAAAAAAAAAAAAAAAAAAAAAAAAAAACAGGGCTGGGGGTATAGCTCGGAGATAGAATGCCCCTGAGTTCAAACCCCAATACCAAAAAAAAAAAAAAAAAAAAAAACAGGGTCTGGTGCGGGGCGTGGTGGCACACGCTTGTAATCCCAGCACTTGGGAGGCTGAGACCAGAGGAGCCGGGTTTGTGGCCAGCCTCAGCTACATAGTGAGTCACTCTGCAACTTTGTGAGACCCTGTTTCAAAATAAAGAATAAAAAATAGGGCTGGGGGTATAGCTCGGAGGTAAAATGCCCCTGAGTTCAATCCCCAGTACTGCAAAAAAAAAACAAAAAACAAAAAAAAAACAGGGCTGCTCTGAGTCTTGCTACATTGTGGCTTATTTAATACTTTTTTAAAAAAAGATCACATTTATTAGGGCGTTCGCACGCTTGTAATCCCAGCATTCGGGAGGCTGAGACCGGAGGATCCGGGTTCGAGGCCAGCCTCAGCTACCTAGTGAGGCACGCCCCATCTTAGTGAGACCCGGTTTCAAAATAAAGAATAAAAAAAAAATAGGGGTATAGCTCGGAGGTAGAATGCCCCTGAGTTCAATCCCCAGTACCACAAATATAAATAAATAAATAAAAAGATCACATTTTCAAGCTGGTGGCACATGCTTGTAATTCCACTACTTGGGAGGCTGAGACAGGAGGATCTGGATTTGTGGCCAGCTTCAGCTATTTAGTGAGGCTCTCCACAACTTAGTAAGACCCTGTTTCAAAATAAAGAATAAAAAATAGGGCTAGGAGTGTAGCTCAGAGGTAGAATGCCTCTTGGTTGAATCCCCAATACTGCAAAAAAAAAATATATATATATATATATCACATTTTCAGTATAAAAAAATCAGAAAGGCTGAGTGTGGTGGTACACACCTGTAATCCCAGTACTTCGAAGACTGAGACAGGAGGATCAGGGGTTCAAGGCCAGCCTCAGAAATTTTGTAAGGCTCTCAGCAACTTAGTGAAACTGTTTCAAAAGAAAAAGTATGCCAGGGGTGGTGGTACACCCTTGTAATAGCAGTATCTGGGAGGCTAAAAGAGGAAGATTGCAGGTTCACAGCCAGTCTTAGCAACTTCGTGAGGCCCTCTGTAACTTAGTGAGATCCTGTTTCAAAATAAAAAAAAATAAAATAGGGCTGGGAGTGTAGCTCAGACATAAAACCCTCTTGGTTCAAACCCTAGCACCAAAAATAAGTAAATAAATAAAATAAATTAAATTATATTTAAAAAAATAGAGCTAGAGCCAGGCATGGTGGTGCATGCTTGTAATCCCAGTACTTGGGAGGCTGAGACCAAGTTGAGGCTCTCTGCAACTTAGTGAGACTCTGTTTCAAAATAAAGAATAAAAAAATAGGACTAGCCGGGCGTGGTGGCGCATGCTTGTAATCCCAGTACTTGGGAGGCTGAGACCGGAGGATCCAGGTTCGCGGCCAGCCTCAGCTACCTAGTGAGGCACTCCACAACTTAGTGAGACCCGGTTTCAAAATAAAGAATAAAAAAATAGGGCTGGGGGTATAGCTCGGAGGTAGAATGCCCCGGAGTTCAATCCCCAGTACCACAAAAAAAAAAAAAAAAAAGGAATAGGGGTGTAGCTTGGAGGTAGAATGCCCTTAGGATCAATCCCCAGTACCACACCCAGAAAAAAACACCGAAAAAATTGTATAATAAAGCTGGACATGGTGGCACATAACTGTAATCCCACTTATTTGGGAAGCTGAGGCAGGAAGACTGCAAGTTCAAGGCCAGTCTGGCAACTTAGTGAGACCCTGTATCAAAATAATAATAAGAACTGGGGATGTAACTCAGTAGTAGATTGCTTGCCTGAAATTGTCAGGGCTCTGTGTTCAATCTTTAGTACCATAAAAAATAAATGAATAAATAACCCCAAACCAATTAGATGTCTCTACATAGGGTGGGGAGATCCTGTTGGCTTCTATTTCTAAGACAGGCTGACTGTTCCTCCAGACCTGACATGCATTTCTGACCTGGATCCCAGTAAAACTGATTGATCCAGATGTGCATTTGAATGCATCTCCCATTTCCAATATTCCTCATTAATTCTCCATGGTTCATTTCTGCCTTCCAAAAGAGAGAACAGGCTCATTGGTTTCGCCACCTGTATAAATCAGTAGCTAGAACTATCAAAGACTCTAGAGTGGATGATAATAGGGTGGCATGGTGAGGAACCTGCAGCTGTGGGCTAAGATTCCAACAGAATCAAAGTGTCCTCTCCCCCGAAGGGGGCACAAACCCACCCACTGAATGTGTTCCTCTGAGTGAAAGGGATGCCCGACAGGAGATACCATACCTCTCTAACAAGAGTTTTCCGGAAACAGTCAATGGTCCCAGAGTACATGGGAGGCTGTCCAGGCAAACTTGGTGGCTGTGTCTGCAGTCGGACCTGAAACCATATGTTAAAATAAATCACCTTCTAGAATTAGAGCCGCATGTCAGCATTAATAGCCCAAGTGCCTGTCAAACTAAACAGAGAGACTTGCACATGTGGACATGTTTTCAGCATTCCCTTATGCAGTAGACTGGGACATCTCTCTCTCTTTTTTTTTGTTTTTTTGGTGGGACTGGGGATGGAACCCTGGGGAGGGGGCATTCTACTTCTGAACTATTCCCCCAGCCCTCCTTTTTTTGGGGGGGGAGGGAACAGTCTCCCTAAGTTGCTGAGGGTCTCACTATGCTCTGAGGCTCTGAAAGACAGATGGCTCTGTTTTTTTTTTTTTTTTTTTTGCGGTACTGGGGATTGAACCCAGGAACATTCTACCTCCAAGCTACACCCCCAGCCCTATTTTTTATTCTTTATTTTGAAACAGGGTCTGACTAAGTTGTGGAGGGCCTCACTAAGAAGCTGAGGCTGGCCACAAACCCAGATCCTCTGGTCTCAGCCTCCGAAGTACTGGGATTACAAGCATGCCCACCACATCCAGCTCTCAGTCCTATTTTTTTTTTTTTTTCCGGCACTGGGGGTTGAACTCAGGGGCATTCTACCTCTGAGCTATACCCCCAGCCCTATTTTTTATTCTTTATTTTGAAACCGAGTCTCACTAGGTTGCCGAGTGCCTCACTAGGTAGCTGAGGCTGGCTGCGAACCCAGATCCTCCGGTCTCAGCCTCCCGAATGCTGGGATTACAAGCGTGCGCCACCACGCCTAGCTCAGTCCTATTTTTTTAATCTTTATTTTAAAACAGGGTCTCACTAAGTTACAGAAGGCCTAAGTAGATGAGGCTGCGAACCCGGATCCTCGGGTCTCAGC
The DNA here is from genome assembly GCA_004027655.1 of Graphiurus murinus. NCBI lineage: Eukaryota > Metazoa > Chordata > Mammalia > Rodentia > Gliridae > Graphiurus > Graphiurus murinus. The sequence continues at coordinate 11,370 of PVLC010030720.1, forward strand.
CTCCGAAGGATTAAAAGCATGCCCCCACCACGCCTGGATTCCTAAAGTAAAGTTTACATCGGTGTCATCATGGCATCAGCTATTCCAACCGTGAGAACATTAAAGTTCTCAGGTGGTCTTATTTCACATTCTGACCCCTCTCTTGCAAGTCCATTCTTGCCTTTGCTCCTTCCAAAAAGCATGTGTTAGCAACTTAGTCCCAAATACAAGTGCTGGAAGGTAGAGCCTTATGGGAGGTGTTTAAGTCCTGAGAGCTTCACCCTCATTAATGGATTAATGCCAACTTCAGAAATGCTTGATACTTGAGTTTGAGCTCTTGTTTGCCTCCTCTTTTCCTTCCACTTTCCACCAGGGAATGACTAAGCATGAAGGTCCTACCCAGCTGTGAGCCCCTTAATCTTGGACATCCCAGCCTCTAGAACAACAAGAAATATATCTCTCCCATCCAAGTACTAACCAGGCCCGACCCTGCTTAGCTTCCGAGATCAGACGAGATCGGGTGTGTTCAGGGTGGTATGGCCGTAGACAAGAAATATATCTCTGTAGTATTTTTTTTTGGTGGTGCTGGGGCTTGAATCCATGGGCATTCTACCTACATTCTACTCCCAGCCCTATTTTATTTTTTATTTGGACACAAGGTCTTGTTAAATTGATGGGAACCTCACTGAGTTGCTGAGGCTGGCTTTGAACCTGCAATCCTCCGGTCTCAGCATCCCAAGTACTGTAATTACAGGCATGTGCTACCATGCCTGGCCAAATTTCTGTTCTTTATAAATTACTCAGTCTTGGGCATTCTGTTACAGCAACATATTATGGACTAAGACACCTCCCATGCTGATTGTCTGGGTCTCTCTACTCTTTCAGTCAGAACTCAGCCAGACCTTTAATTTTTGCTCTAACACCACCTTCCATAAAAGTTTTTCCAAGCAGCTGGGCATGGTGGTACATACCTGTAATCCCAGTATTTAGGAGACGGAGACAGGAGTATTGCAGGTTTAAAGACAGTCTCAGCAACTTAGTGAGACCCTGTTTCAAAACTTAAAAAAAAAAAAAAAAGTCTGGAGGAGATGTGGTGGTGTACACCTATAATCCCAGTACTTGGAAGGTCAAAACAGGAGGATCACAGCTTAGAGGCTAGTCTTGGCAATTTGGCAATTTAGTGAGACCTTGTTTCAAAATAAAATAGGGCTGAGGGTGTAGCTCAGAGGTAGAATGCCCAAGGGTTCAACTCTCAGAACCAAAGGGGAAAAAAAACCCAAAAACAACCCTAAGTCAAGTCTGAAGTATTGCACTTCCATTGCCTTCAGAACCTCTAGAAGCCAGGCGTGGTGGTGCACGCTTGTAATCCCAGCATTTGGGAGGCTGAGACAGGAGGATCCAGGTTCGAGGCCAGCCTCAGCTACCTAGTGAGGCCCTCTGCAACTTAGTGAGACCCTGTTTCAAAATAAAGAATAAAAAATAGGGCTGGGGGTGTAGCTCAAAGGTAGAATGCCCCTGGGTTCAATCTCCAGTACCACACACACACACACACACAGAAAAAAAAAACCTCTAGAAGTACCTCAAGGTTAGGCTTTAGTCAGGGTCCATCTAGCTCTCTGAGGCCAAAAGGACAGTAGTCAGCAGTCTGTGGTTTTATGTATACTAAAAAGAGGCTCTCTGGTTGTCAAAATGCCAGCATTTTCAACATATTTACAGTTCAGTACAGAGGTCACTGGGCCTTTCCTCAGAGTAATATCAAGGACAAGAGGATATAGAGCTAGAATCAACATTTATTTACTTATTTATTTTGTGGTACTGGGGATTGAACTCAGACACATTTTACTTTCAAGCCCCAGCCTAATTTTATTTCTTATTTGGAAACAGGCTCTCACTAGGTTGATGAGTCTCACTACTTGCTGAAGTTGTCCTTGAACCTGCAATCCTCCTGTCTCACCCTCCCAAGTTCAGGGATACAGGCGTGGCTCAGAAGCAACATTTATATAAGGCAGAAAATAAAGTCTCCCCTCCAAAAAAACAAAACAAAACAAACAAAAAAAAAAAACACCAAACAACAAAAAAACAAGCCCAAACAAAACAAAACTGAGATACCAAGACCAATAAGATTTCTGCCTATATAGACCAAGAGCAGGAAGAGAAGAGATACCAGACCACTGTCTCTTACTAGATAGTGCTAGTTGGAACAACTACGGTCTTAGAAGCACTAACACACAGAACATTTACCATCTGCAGAATAAACAACTGGTTTCATGTTGCACAATGCCCTAACTAGCCCAGCTGCTTTAATCCTCTTCTTGCTATAGGATGACCCCAGTATACCTTAGGGCAGGTTCCCTCTTGAATGAAAGGCATCAAAGAGACTGTTGCCCAAGCCTGCCAAGAGGAAAAGCCCATGACACTATTTTCCTGTGGAGGAAACTGGATCCAACATCCTAACAAGCCCCCCACATGTAGGCTTCCAACTCTGTAAGACCTGCATGAGCTGCCCACAGGCCCAACCTGGCCATGACCTGTCATTTTCCTTCAAGTCTGCGTCCAGCAATAAGGTTAGAAAAGCAGGATGAAGTTCAAATGAAAAGTCACAGGACGTGGACTCTGGCTTCCAGTAAGACCTTGCTTAAAAAGTGTTGCAAGGGGAAAGAGTTGAGGGGAGATGTGGGAAAGCCCAGGGAACAAATCTCCATGACTTTTTTTTTTTTTTTTTTTTTTTTTTTGCAGTACTGGGGGTTGAACTCAGGGGTATTCTACCTCCGAGCTACACCCCCAGCCCTATTTTTTATTCTTTATTTGGAAACAGGGTCTCATTAAGTTGCAGAGTGCCTCACTAGGTAGCTGAGGCTGGCCTCGGACCCGGATCCTCCAGTCTCAGCCTCCCGAATGGTGGGATTACAAGCGTGCGCCACCACGCCCGGCTCCTCCATGACTTTTGCTTTCCCAGAACCTCTGGGAGTTTGAGGATCAGCCTGGCCTTCAGTAAAGTTGGTCATATGCTTTCCTTGAAGAAGGGCTTGGTCACTGAGGACATCATTGCTTCCCACAGGGTGCCTCTCAAGGTAGCTACTCATGCTACCTTGGGGTGACAAGCTGAAAAGAGCTAAGTTCTTCCTTGGGCAGGGAAAGGTGTAAAATAGATGGCGATGAGGTATTCCGGCCCCAGAGGAGTGTGTCCAAGGACATCTCCAGAATAACCATACTTCTTTCTTTAGTTGTCTTCCCAGGGCGACTTTACAGGGCCACTGTTTCAACTCTGAGGATAAAATGTTAGGGTTGCCTGGAATCGGGGCTTTGGGGAGATGCCTTTTTCACCCATGCCCAAAGTGGCGCAGGGTCAGACGAGGCTGTGGAACAGAGACCTTCCAACAGGAGCTCCTGACAAGGCGGTTCAAGTCTGGTCACTTTGCGCTGTCCTGCTCTGGGGGGCGGGGGGGAATACAAGGTACAGATTCCGCCCACTTCTGGAAGAGCGAGTCTATAGATCTCTCAGGAAGGTCAAATGCTCCTCACTTCGGTCCAGGGCCCGAGCCTCCGAAGGATTCCCCCCCCCCCCGCCCCCGCTTCGGCCTCCTCCCAATCCTGCGCCCCAGCCTCCCCGCACCTTGACCGTATCCAAAGGGTGTCCCACGAACACCAGGCACACGCCGCCAAAGCCGCCGGCCAGCAAGTTCTTGAGCGGGCTGATAGGCTTCGCCTTGTCTGCCATGGTCAGTCCGTGGGTCGGCCGGCCTGTCAGTTCCCGCTGTCTTGCTCCGCTGCCCCAGCCGCAGCGCCCGCGCCGCCGACCTTTCACCTACTTCCAGGTGGGTGGGGCTTGAGCCCAGGGCAGGTCGGGAGGAGGGCCCAGCCGGGCTTCCGCCTAGGGGGCTGCTTCCGGCAGCGGGCCCGCCCTAGTAGGCGTGGCGGGCGGTATTGCCGCGTGGGCGGAGCTTTGGGAGAGCTCTCAGATGGATTTATTCCAAATCTAGAAGTCTTTGGATTTGGGGATGGTGGGTGTGGTGGTGGTGGGTGTTACTGGGACTGAACGTAGGGAGTTCTACCTCCGATACACCCCCAGACCTCTTAAACTTTTGTTTTGAAACAAAGGCTTGCTAGGTTGCTTAGCATCTTGCTACATTGTGGAGACTGGTCTCAAACCTGCAATCCTCCTGTTTCAGACTCCTGAGTACTGGGATTACAGGCATGTATCACCATGCTGGTTGACAAAAGCATTTGATATTTCTTTTTTTCTTCGTGGTACTAGAAATTGAACCCAGGGGCGTTTTACCACTGAGCTATACCTCCAGCCCTTTTTTATTTTGAAACAGGCTCTTGCTAAATTACCATGAACTGCCCCTTGAGCCTGTGATCCTCCTGTCTCTGCCTCTCAAGTACTGTGAGATTATAGGTATGCACCACTGTGCCTGTCTGAGCATTTACTATTTCTGATAGACATTTCTGGGTCACATGGAACCTCCTTTGATGTGGGTCTTGCTGCCCAGCTATGGGGAATACTGTAGCAGACAATCTTGAGCTCTGTCTTTCAGAATCTGCCTCAAAGAGCCACCTCTCTTCAAAGCCATAGCAGTCTCAAAACAGCATACACCCAGTGACTGAGCAAGGTAGAGATGTAAGGGCCTGCTCAGTCTTGCCTGGTATGGGATATTCTGACAGGTCATTTGACCCAAGGCTTTCTGATGGGTTGGTGGAGGCTTCACTGAGCCTGCATCACAGTTTAGTTTCTCCCGGAGTCCTGTTCTGCTTCCTGGCTCGTGCCTTTGCATGTGCTGGTCCAGAATAAATATCTTTTTATTTATTTATATATTTTTTTGCGGTATTGGGGATTGAACTCAGGGGCATTCTACCTCCGAGCTATATCCCCAGCCCTATTTTTTATTCTTTATTTTGAAACAGGGTCTCACTAAGTTGCACAGGGCCTCACTAGGTAGCTGAGGCTGGTGGCGAACCCAGATACTCCGGTCTCAGCCTCCCAAATGCTGGGATTACAAGTGTGCGCCACCACGCCAGGCTCAGAATAAATATCTTTAAACTCCATCTCCGTATGTGTTTCCAAAAAGCTCCATCACAATAGTAGCATTCATCATCATTCCTTAGCAAAACAAAAATAAAGCAAAAGGAAATGAACCCCAAACCCTATAAACTTAAGACCTGAAGTAAATTTGTTATCAACATCTGCTTTTACAAGTAACTGCTTTCACTATTTTCTTTTTCTACGTGGAATTGAACCCATGGATGGTTTACCTCTCAGTTACACCTCCCCCCCTTCTCCAGGCCTGTTTTACTTTTTATTTTGGGGCAGAGTGTTGCTGCTAAGTCCCCCAGGCTGGCCTTGAACTTGTGATCCTTGTGTCTAGCCTCCAAAGTACTGGGATTACAGGTGGGCAACACCACACCAAATTCAAGTTATTTTGAATTTTCATTTCAAATTAATTTGGGGCTTTTATATATCTGATTACACCTGATTTAGGTACATGATCTGCGTGTGTGTGTGTGAGAGAGAGAGAGAGAGAGAGACAGACAGACAGACAGAGACAGACAGACTGGGTATTGAACCCAGGAGCATTTATTCTACTTCTGAGCTACACCCCTAGCCCTTTTAAAATTTTCTATTTTGAAATAGGGTCTCCCTAAGTTGCTGAGAGCCACACTAAGTTGCTGAGGATGGTTTGAACCTGTGATTCTCCTGTCTCAACCTCCCAACTACTGGATTTATACGCGTGCTACCACGCCTGGCTCACATGAGCTGTGTTAATCTGAAAGCTGAAAATCATGTATTCTCGCAAGAACTACCAAAAAGGGGCCATTACACACAGGTATCTTGACTATTAGTAGTATATATCCGACTTGAGAATGGGTGAAAGGCTTTGGATTGTTATCTATGGACTTGCACTGCCAGGAGGCTGACTTCACCAGCTTCACTCTGGCCTTTCTTCTGTGGTGCAGCAGAGACTTGAGTAAGCTTCTGTCCTGTCTATCCACAAGATCTGGCCACCGGTTCCAGAAGCCACTGGGAAGTCCTGATGACGATTTAGGATTGTGAGAGGAAACTACTTAGCAAAGCAGTTAAGATGCAATCTTGCAGGAAACGTAGAAGCAGAATTGGAATGCAAACGGCAATGGCCAGGAAAGCGAAAGCCTGGCGCAGTCTTTAAGGCTCACTTAGCGATTTTCTCCCAGGGAAGATGGAAACACCGATCCAGCTGCCCTCCGACCAGAAAGCTGCCCTCTGGTGCTTTATCCGCCTCAAGCATGCTTGGATGTCTTGTCAGAGCCCCACACGGGTGTATAAACAGTGAAGCGAGCGGCGGGTCAGAACAGCGAGGTTTACCAACCTCTCGGCTGAAGGCGCTGATGGGTGAACGGAGAACAAATCTCTCGACAGTCCCTCCATAAGCCGAACCCTCGGCGCGGCGGCCTCTACAAGCCGTCAGCGGCGCTTTGTTCCTTACCCGACTCTGGGTCCGAGACCTGGCTGGCTAGAAAGCCGCTTCTAGGGGCGGCCTGGCTAAACCCGCCGGGACTACCCGGACGACCCCGCGGCGACCCCGACCGGAAGTGACGCAACGGCGCAGAGCACTTCCGGAGCTGCGGGGACTGAGCCGCCGGAGGAAGCAGCGCGGGCTCGCCCGGTGTCGGCCCTCCGACTCCACCGCCGCTGCACCCCAGTCGGCCTCCAGTACCCCGGCCTGCCGGGTGTGGTCCGGCAGGGCTGTGCGGCCGCGGGCCGCGGTTCCCGGTAAGTGCGCGCGCGGGCTGCGGCCTTGTTTACCCGGCGGCCGGTGGGGGGGCGCGCGCCTCCCCTGCGGGCCCGGCTCCGCCTTCGTCGGCGCTGCGAGGCCCCTGTGCCCTCCGCCGCCTGGATGGGTCCTGGCGCTCACCTCTCGCCCGCCGAGGTCCGGGGCCGTGGCCTCTGAGCCGCGGTGGCGGCGCCGCGTCCGGGCCCTCCCTCCCAGCGCGGCGCTCGGGGGAAGCGCGCCGCCTCCGGGCCGCCCCGCTGCCGTCGGCCCCGGACATGTCCGCGCTGCTGGCGCGCGGCGCTAACGCCCGCCCTGGGGAGGGTCCCGTGGGCGTCCGGTGGCCCTCAGCACCGTCTCGGGACGCCGCCGGAACCCCCGCCTCCGCCTCGCCCGCGGGCCGCGACCGGGACGTCCCTGTTCCAGGATGGCTTCGCCTTACTGTTAAGTGTTGTTCTGTCCTAGAGAACTTTCTGTCAACGACGAACATGTTCGGTACATGTGTTGTTCAGTATGCAAATACGTAACCTTTGAGTATTTGACATTTGGTGAGTGTGACTGAGGAACTTTTAATTTTATTCTCTGTGTGTATGTGGCACTGGACATTGAGCCCAGGACATTCTACCTCCGACCTACACCTCCAGCTCTATTTTGTTTTTTTATTTTGAAACAGGGTCTCGCCAAGTTCCTCTCTAAGTTGCTGAGGCTCCTCGATCCTGGGTTTCTCCTATTTTAGCCTCCCAAATACTTAGATTACAGGCATGCTTTATAGCGCGCCTTCAGAATTTTTTTTTTTTTTTTTTTTTTTGGTGATACTGGGAATTGAACCCAGAGGCATTCTACCTTCGAGCTACACCCCCAACCCGATTTTATTTGGAAACAGGATCTCGCTAGGTTACTGCGATTCTCACTACTTGCTGAGGCTGTCCTTAAACCTGTGATCCTCCTGTGTCGGTCTCCCAAATACTGGGATTATAGGCATACGCCACCGCCCTGCCCAGCTTGAGAAATTTTTTTTTTTTTTTTTTTTTTTTGCGGTACTGGGGATTGAACTCAGGGGCATTCTACCTCCGAGCTACACCCCCAGCCCCTTTTTATTCTTTATTTTGAAACAGAGTCTCACTGAGTTGCGGAGTGCCTCACTAGGTAGCTGAGGCTGGCCGCGAACCTGGATCCTCCGGTCTCAGCCTCCCGAATGCTGGGATTAC
>PVLC010030721.1:0-19303 GCA_004027655.1 Graphiurus murinus
CAAAAGCACAGGCAGTTCAAAGGAGGATCAGTGCATGGGATTACATGAAACTGAAAAGCTTCTGCAAAGCAAAGGAAACTATCAAGAACCTCAACAGAGAACCTACAGAGTGGGAGAAAATTTTTGCCAGTTACACTTCAGATAGAGGATTAATAACTAGAATATACAAAGAACTCAAGAAAATCTCAACTAAGAGAGCTGTGTTCTTATTAAAAGAAAAAAAATTAACACAGAGATGCTTTTAGGAAGAATGCCACGTGCATGTAAAGATGGTCATCTACAAGCCAGGGAGGAAAGCCTAGAGTATATCCTTCTCTTACAACCGTTAGAAGGAGCAAACCTTAGGGACACCTTGTCCATAGACTTCCACCCTCAAGAATGATGAGATACTTTCTGTTGTTTAAGCCCCCTACTTTGTAGTCCTCTGTTATAGCAAATTAACAAAGTAATACTGATACCTTTCCATTTTCTTGGGAGAATGTCCAATATCCTTTACCTGGAAAGACAGGAGCAGAAGATGAAACTACAAAAAGAACAAATATAACTCAAGTTAAGCATAGTTAGATTTTTTGAATTGTGAGTGAGCTTAATAACAATTCATTGAGTAATTATCATAATCTTGCATGCCAGGAATTGTTGTATTGACACAACACAAGAATCTTACATGCCAGGAACTGCTGCATATCAGATAGGAATTAGACTGGCATAGTACCTGTTCTCTGGTAGCTTACAAGGAGGCAGGAAACTTATTACACCAATCATTAATTATAACAAGAATTAAGAGCATCAGTAGAATGTCTTAAAGAGCAAAACACTGAGGGAACTAATTCTTTCCTTAGAGGAACCAGGGAAAGCAGGAGAGGCTTCTTCGAGGCAGTCATGCTTAAGCTCATATCTGAAGGATAAGTAGAGGTTAGTTAATGGGGGAGAGTGCCGGGAGAAGTGACTTCAAGGCTGAGGGGATAGAAGGTATGAGGATTCTAAGACCAGGTGTGTTATGACACTTTTCAGGACCAATAACAGATAAAGGTGGGGTAAGCAGGGAAAGTGAGATAGACAGTAGTGCTGGGTGGGACAGAGGAAGCCAACAAGAGATAAATGCTGAGGGCAGTGAAGTAATCTGAGTCGCACTATGAGGAGCTCCGCTGCCCACAGTGTGAAGAACACAGCTATGGAAACAATGCAGAAGGCTCTAGCAAGAAATAATTGTGGACCAGGAGATGGACATGATTGATAAACATAAGAAACAATCCAATGATGGATTCCAGTTGATGAGGCGCAATAATTAAATGGATAGTGTAAGGCAGGAGATAGGGAGACAGATATCAAAGTTGACTCCAGCTTTTCAGCTTGGCCCATTGAGTGGAAGGTGGTATTATACTTTGAGATAGGAAACATTAGGTCTTTTTTTTTTTCTTCTAGGGGAAGGAAGAAACAAAAGAAGAAGTTTAGCATCTAATCATTACATTTGAGGCAATTGTGAGATGAGTGATGTCATATAAACCATCAACCCCATTGTTAAGAAGGTGTGAAACACCAGAGATCTGAGTTTGTACATCACTGAAATATGGGTGGCAACTGAAGCCCAGGAGCAGATGAGCTCATTTAGCAAGGTTTTAGGACAATCGCAGCACTCTAACCTTCCAAGTTTGGTCAGAAGAAGATGAGCCAGCAAGAATGATAAGGAGAGACAGGAGAAAAAGAATACTCAGACCAATGTGTTGTCGTGGAAGTCAAGTGAAGGGTAGCTTCAGGAAGAAAGCATGGCCGATGGTTTCTAAACTACTCATGCCATATGACTTCTGAAAAGAATCTAAGTGTCTTGGCCACATGGGTGCTTCGCAAGAGCTCTGGCAGAGGCTGCAGTGGAGATATGAAAGATGCAGTTGATGTTGTTGGTGTCCTGCCCTGTCCCTTTGGCAGCCCCTTCTGTATTCTAGGCGTTGCTTATTGTGAACATCTGCAACTCTTTGCCTAAGATTCTATTTATTTTTGTGTTTTTGTCTGGAGAGCACCTTCAGTGTAAGCATAGATCAAACCAAAGCAGCAGAATTAAAGCTTCAATAATTAGCCCTCAAACAGTGGCTGACAGGGATTTGATAACCAAGTGCCCCAGTCTCTTGGCCCTCAACTAGAATAACGCTGGGCAAGGTTTCAAACTGTTCTCAGAGTTCCCCAGAGGAACTGTCTGGCTTGATAACATGATCTTCACAAACTTCCTGCTCTTCCCTGGCATGCTCCTATACTTCCTGATCAGCATTACTGGAAATCACCTGCCAGACAAATTACTCACCTTTGAGTCCTTGCCGGAGATATTTCCATTGGGGAATCAGAGCCATTTAGAAAGCAAGGGGAGGGAACAGTGATTGGTATTAAGAGGAGAAACAAGTTCAAAGGTGGTTTATTATCATTGTGACAGAAGACTAAGCTTGTCTGAATGCTGGTGGAAGGAGTAGAAGAGAATGAGAAGAAAGATGACCTTGTAGGAATCTGTGTTACGTGAATACATTCCCCCTATACTGTTGGTTAAAATCTAAAAGGAGAAGGAAAGAGAGAACAAAAGGAAAGAACAAACATGGTAAGCTTTGCATTAAAAAACTTAGAAGACTTTTTCTGGATATGATAGAGGCACAAAAGTTTACTCTTGAAAAGAATAAAACAAGCTCTGATGTTTTTGGCCCTTTGTGTGTTAAGGAATTCCCAGCATCTCTAGAATCCACTTAACCGCTCCATGACATATTTTTCTCTCCAGATGTAAAAACCAAAGAGTCAGTTGTCAGTTGAATACTCTTGTATTATTTTCTCAGCAATTATTTTAAGGAATGCATTTGAATAAAATGCACTTTTGGCATCATTTTTAAGAATGGATGATGATTTATGCTTTTCTTGCAGGGACAAGATGGCTCTGGGCATGAGTCACAGCTGTATGCTGGGAAGATTCCGATGGGAACCTTGTTCTTGCTGGTTGATCCATACCTTACATGGACTTGAGGCTGTGTATGGCTTTTATTAATGTGAGGATTTTGCTTGTTAAAGCTCGAGATTCATCCTTTCCTTCACAACTCAATCCCTGCTTGGATTTCACACATACCTGATTCAGAATCTGTGCTTGGGATTCAGAGTGGCTTGGGAATAGTAATTTGGAAAATCTCTGATTATTTGTCAGCTAAAATGGGATGATGTGTTCTCAGCTGCTGCTGGGAAATGGAATATTTCTCTGCAGGGGAGTCTATCCAAATGATAGATAAAGTTCTTATTCTTCCAACACCTCCAACTCTATGGGGCAGTTTTTGCGAATCAAAATTATCCATAGGCCAAGAAAGCTACAAATCACAGCACAAATCTATGCTTGTCTCAATTGCAGAAAGTGCTGTTTTATATACTATCTTCAGATGTAATTTTCCTTGTAAAAAGTCCTGCCCCAGAGCAGATGTTCTTGGAAAAAAAACGCTGACGTCTTTCAAGGGCCAAGGTGAATGACTGTGAGACTGATGCTTGAAGTTTTCCAGGTTAAAAGCCTCTCTATCATTGTCCTTGGCACTGGTTCTCAAAATGTGTTCTATGGCATGGCTTCTCAGATTTTAATGTGCGTACAGATCAGCTGGGGATTTGGTTATACTGCAGACTCCATTTTAGTAGTTCTGGGGTGGGACTTGAAATTATGCATTTTTTGACAAGTTCCCAGGAGGATATTGATACTGATCTATGTTGATCCATGAATCCTGCTTTGAGTAGTAAGGGGATATAGAAAGTTAGTCTTGCAAGATGCTGCCCAACACACAGATTTTCTTGCCCAATAAGTTACAGGGAAAAAAAATAAAACAATACTTACATTTTATCTTCCTCTTCAAAACTCTTAAAAGGAAAAAGTTAAAGAGTCTGAGAGAATCTGTACTGATGACATCTGATTGAAAATTCATAGATAGCAGTACCATATTTCAATATGCTGTCTTTTAGCAATCCAGTGGGTTGTTATTTGTCCATTCGAATAGTTGTTTGAGCATTCAAGCAGATAGAAGAGAAAGTTTTAAAAATGGTTGACTTTCTTCTTGGTGACTCTTATAGCCCATCTTTGGCAAGTTTACTGGTTCTCCAAATTACCAAATTTCTAAGTTAGACACTTAGTATTCTTGGCAGAATAATACTCTTTCCCCTAGAGTTTTGTATTCAAAATATGTGGTATACCCTTCAATCATCTCTAAACATTGTTAAGGTTTTGCCAGCTGATACAAGTGATATGAAGGAAAGCTAGACGATAAAGGGAATTTAAATCTCTTTGATCATCTTAAGTCGTTTCTACTTTCACTGAGTGTGTCTATGTATTGACTCTTGAATAAGTCTCTGTGAAGATTGTGGGTCTACATTTCAGGAATTATCATTCTTTTGGTCTTTGTATATCCTAGGAATCTTCATCTTAATAAACATTCTTAGAGTTTTCTGATGCAAGTATTCTGAGGACCATTTGGAGACCAAGTTCTATTTTCTTAGAGTTTCAGACAAGAAACCTGAACTTTCTTGTTTGGGCTTTCTTAATATACCTTCATGAGTCATGTTTTAATGCTGTACTCTGGACTTTTATGGAGGATATATATGACTGTATGGGAAGGCGTTAGCATTTTCTCTGAAACTGTTATTGAATATATTGTCATTATGTCAGACTTCAGAAAATTCTGTAAAAGGCTTCTGTTGGCACAGGGATTGTTCCTGTGGTTTGGGGTGTAGATTCGCCAGAATAGAACATTTCTTGACATGCTTTATTGTAAAAATAAATGCAAATTTTGCTATTTCACAAGACATGTGTTGGCATTACTATAAGCAGACAAACTTATGTAAATTTTACCCAAAATTGTTAAGTCAATCTTCTAAGTCATTTGTGGCTTAGGTATACACTGGCATCTCACCATTCTCCTGGAAGTATTTTCTCTACAACTTGAGAAATGTAGCATTCTATCCTGACTGGGATCCCAGAAATAAAGATATATTCCCTTCTTAGTTTGTCCTCAGAAATAAAGGTTTTCTTACAGTATATTTTTATATTGAGATATTTGTAATGAGAGTTACTATTTTTAATGAGATATTTTAATGAGAGTTTCTATTTTTAAATTTTCAACCTGATTAGTAAGAAGTTCAGAGCAAAATTAAATGTGTAATTTTAGTGATTTCTATTGATTGTTTACCTAATTAATATAAAAATCTTTTTTTGGGGGGGGCACAGGGTATTGAACCAAGTGGAATTTTACCTCTGAGCTACATCCACATCCCTTTTAATTTGGAAACAGAGTCTCGCTAAAACTGCTGAGGCTGAACTCAAACTTGCAATCCTCCTGTCTCAGTTTCCCAAGTACTGGAATTACAGGCATGTTTCACCATGCCTGGCTTCAAATTTTTAATATACATTTAATTTCAACTTTAGGTTCTCTTATTATACATATGGTTAAAATAAAACACCTTATAGTTTTAAAACCATTAGAGAATAAATTATTAATGCTTTTTCATTATTGACTTAAGTTCTTTCAACCATCCATATAATTTTGTAATTGTTTTTTTAATCAGAAATGCTCTTCAATATTATTGTGATTGATTCAGGCTCTTTGAAGAGTTCAGCAACAAAAACTTGGGATGGTTCTGTCATTAGAGTGATCACGAGGCAAAGTGCTGAAGATTAAAAAGTCAAGCGACAACAAGGATTATTTTTCTTCAGGGTTATCTTCACAAAACTTCTGGGCTGATCCTGCCAAGAGTCATAGAATCTCAGAAGCCATACTGAAACATTCCTCTACCTTTATACAAAAGTGTTTCTATCTCATAAAGCACTTTTGTATACCTTCTCTCATTCAACTTTCCCTGTAACACTACAATCCTTGTGCCATCTTTATCTTAAAGAGGGAGGAGCGAGGCTCAGAGACACATTGAACAACCTGTTCAATGTCAATCAAGGAAATTTGATCTTGAGATACCAAATTTGATCTTGAGATACCAAATCCACAATTGAAATTTGAAATTGAGATACCAAATCCACAATTGTTCCTCAGAGACTCCAGCTCCCACCTTTTGCTCACTTAAAGCCAAATCACAGATCCGAATAGCTTTATTTGTCATAGATTCTTGTCTCTGCCATCTGCTCAACTGGAAAGTACTTGGCTGAATAATAGCCAAATAAAAGGTATGTGCAAGAAAGAAAAGGAAAAATACGTTTAAGAAATCAACATGCTAGAGTTTGACAATGTGCTGACTGAATGTTTCTCTTCAGTTTTAAGATATTTGGGTTGATCTTAAAATGAGGTAGAGAGATGACTTTCTTTCTTTCTTTTTTTTTTTTTTTGTGGTACTGGGGATTGAACTCAGGGGCATTCTACCTACGAGCTATAACCCCAGCCCTATTTTTTATTCTTTATTTTGAAACAGGGTTTCACTAGGTTGCGGAGTGCCTCACTAGGTAGCTGAGGCTGGCTGCGAACCTGGATCCTCCGGTTTCAGCCTCCCAAATGCTGGGATTACAAGTGTGTGCCACCACGCCCGGCTTGAGAGATGACTTTCATGCAAAAGAATTTTTAAAAATTCCAATTAGCTTGCTAAATAAAGTATCTTATTTTAATAGGAATGAAGTTCATATGAGTACTGCATACAGATAAGTTTTTTTTGTCAACAAACCGCATTCTCCCCATGCCTAAACAATGTCCTGCACTGGGAATTAAGTGACATCCACAGAGTATCATGGCAACCAGTTAACACTAGAAAACAGAACTGAGCAACAACAACAAATAGTCCATTAACCTGTTGTTTGTTCCACGTTATATCAGTCATCCACTCAGATTTTTAATCTCTTAATTGTAATTGCCCCCTTCCTTTTTGGAATAGATGCCCAGGTGTGGACCATTTGGAGCTTTTTTGTTTTAAGCTATTTAAATTAAACTGACAGATGTAGACTCTCCCTCCACCCTGTCATCTATATGTGCACACACGTACACTCAAGAACAAACTGACATAAGCAATGGGGGCACGACAAGCTCTTTAAAAATAATTCTTGAAGAAAAAAGATGGGTGATATTCTCCTTTATCTCATTCATTTACACCATAGCCACCAATGGGATCCACATGAATTATTGGCTACTATTTGTCTAGTGGGAGAAGGGTTTTATTTTATTTTATTTTTCCAAATGACAAAACCAAGGGAAAAGCCATTACCGGGACCTTAGACATGGATTAATGTGCTGGAGATGCTACAATTGATCCCTAACATCCATTCTATCTAGCATAGTGCAGAACACCTGGAAAATACCCAGTAAAGACTTCCTGTTGCATGGCATGAGAAAATCAACATCAACTTCTTTCACTGCCTGACTACTTGTGACTAGGGAAAAAGAATAAGGTTGTGTGGTAGATATTTATGGGAGTGCACAGAGACCAGAAAACAGAATTAATAAGTTTTCTATCATCTTTCCATTTTTCCTTATATAACAAACATAAACACATATATTTTTATAAATATATTTTCTTATAACAAATATAAGAAATATGTTTTTCTTATATTAACAAATTTGATAATAAATTTGTCCTGGGATATAGTTTATCATGTAAAATATACCACTATTTTTATTTACACTATTTTTGCATTTATTTTCTATGAAATTATAGCATGTGTTATAAGTAACAACTAACTTATCCATAAGACAAAATATATGCCATTATACATATCCAATATTTATCTTAGAAATAAGCGTCTTATAATATGAGAAATGTTATTAAATGCATTATCCTAGTCCAGTAACCATAAAATATCACATGAAGTTGATTCTCCTTCCAAGGCAACTTCCTGTGTCTTCCTAGCGGAAGTGAAAACTTTGACCTCATGAAAATGTTATAACAAACCCCACTCACATCAAGTTGCCAGCAAGAAGGCCCATGGCCTGAACACAGGAATTGAACACAGGAAGTTCAATATTTGTTTTGCATTTAAGGATACTGGAGCCATAAAGATTTTTAATTTTTTTATTATTACAGATTCAAACAATGTTTACATACAAGATACCAGTCTGTATGACACTCTATACTGGCAGAGTGCCAACCTGTACACATACAGCCCCCATCGTGTGCAGCAGACAGCGGCCATTAGGCTTTGGCTTTTATAAATTGAATTAACAAACATTTAATGGGAACCAGCCTCAACATATTTAGAAGGAAGCTTTTTATTGGTAATTTTTTTTCTTGAATTCCTTTTTCACTACAGCTGTTTTAAAATCCAGACAATTACTATCTCATTTGCTAATTCAGATCAACACAAATCTTTAATATCTATTTTATTTTTAACATTTATTTATTTATTCATTAATTCATTTATTTATTTATTTATTATAATTTTTTATTCTCCCAGCTAACCATTTATCCCAATGGCTGTGATGTAGAAGTCCTAGGCATTGTGGTTGGGAGTCCTAGAAGAGGGTGCACAGAACAGAATCTGTTGGCCATCATCTCTGGAATTAAATCTAATGACTCTCTTCTCCTTGCCAGTGGAACACTCTGAAAAACATTAAGAATAAATGATTGGGAGCACTGACTCCATATCTGTGTACCACATCCACCCTGGAGGACAGCCCCTTCCACAAAGGTGTGTGGAATCTGTAGAATTTCTACTCTGGGTAGTCCATCATAGGCATATTAACAGCTCTAGAACTTTAATGACTGCATTGAAATTTGTAAGGTTCAATTCCTATTCACTCAAACCCTATCGTGGAATTAACTGCCCTATATGCATAGGAAGTATAAAATTCTATTGCATTTTCCTATATAATTTTGTGAAAAAAATTTGTTTTGGGAGATATTAATACATCAAATTGACATTATTTTTATTGTAAAATTAATACCTTTATTCTGAATGCTTATAGTAATTATCTGAAAAAATCTTTAGGAATGAATTATTATTATATATTTTTAAATATACCACTCCTTGTTAGTAGTAGTTTGTGTGTATCTTAAATCTCTGTGTAGACTTAGAGTTGCCAGATAAAATAGAGGATGCCCAGTTAAATTTGAATTTCAGATAAATACATTTTTAGTATAAATGGTATCCCCCAAATGGCACAGGACATTCTTATATTTTAAAAATCATTTGCTTATGAAATTGGGCATCATGTTTCATTGTTGGTGACTTTGTTTTTTCTTTTCTCTTTTTCTACCTTTCCTTTTTTCTTAACTAAATCTTACAACTCCAAGTAGTTCATGCTGAACTCCAAGTACTTCATGCTGGTCTTTCCCAATGCTTGCTGGCCTGCATTATGCTCTCTAATAGCATAAAATGTTAATTCTTATAACATTAGACAGGGAATAAAGTTTTTTTCTTATCTAATTCAAAGCTGTTCAAACATATTTTATAGATATACTATTCTTAGGCACTGTTTTTGAGAGTATAGGCTATCTGTGATAATCCTGATATTGATTATGGAATACCTTATGAGTCATTTCATTACTCTTTCATCAAATAGAGGCACTGAGTGACATAAATAAACAAACAAGCCCTAAGTACAGGGGCATGGCTTCCAGTTTAATCTTGGACACAGACTGTCTCTGAGTCTCTATTTTTTCTTCTGTGATTGTGATCACTTCTATGACTGTGGCAGATTCATTGCACTAAAAACCATACTTCTTTCTCCTCTGTGACTTATGAGGCAGAATAGTCTCTTTCCTGGTCCCTTGATTCTGGCTGTGTCCATGTGACTGGTATAGTCCAATATAAGATGTTTGCAGAGAGGACACAACACGGAGGCTTGAAGTCCCACTGCACACGCATATTCCTATTCTCAGTTGCACACCTCTGGGTTTGCTATGAGGACATGCCTGGGCTAGGCTGTTGGAGGGATGGGAGAGTGAGTTGGAGAAGAGCATTTAGCCTCTGAATTCCTGTATCTCACCCAGGAGAAGAAATAATCAGACTGAAAAACTTTACTCCTCTCCAAGAATCATTACTCATTACCTTTGTATAGATTTTGGCAAGGGCTCAAGAAAGCATATTTATACATGTATATGGCAGTCTTAATGCAAATCTGATCTGGCCCTCAAATTGTGAGCATACCAAGGACCTAAGGGTAAATTTTATTTTCTTATGCTGCATCATCCCTCTGAAATTTAAAGAAAATAAATTCAAGTAGGAATATAGGATAAAAAGCAGATAAAAATTAAGGGTATGGGCTAAATGCTGGTTGGTCCATGTGGTGAAAGTTTTGTGGGCAACTTACCTTAAACACGTGGGGGTGTTTAGGTGTTCACTCATGCACGCATCTTCTTGGCTGAGACTAGAAATGGATGCCGCCTGGAACTTACTTTACCCAGCGGCACACTGACATTTCTCTGATTTGTTCTTTGTGGGAATTGATGAAAAGAATAGGAAGTGTTGTGACTGTGCATGCTGGGCAAAATATAGAATAACTCTCTCAACTCATATGTTATCAGTGAGACTTTTCCCCCTTGATTTATTATTACATATCTGATTTGTTTCTGGTTTTGCCAGATTAATTTTAAAAATTATGACAATCCATATCAGACATAGTTGGATGTCTGACAGCTCCTCTTCTCTGCCAGTAGATGCCTAATTTGCTAACTACTTTGAGAGAGAGAAGGGAAAGAAAGGATTAAGGGTGTCTTATTTCAGGCCCAAAACTTCAAGATGCCTTCATATACTTCTGCACTAACAAGTAAACCGAACCATTACAGAAGCTTACAACCTGGGTGTAAATAAAACATATAGAGCAGTGTGGACCAGAATTCTCACCAGACTTTGACAAGTGTTCACCAGTATATGCTCAAAAGCCTGTCCAAATAATAATAATGATAATTTCATATTGCTAAGCAACCCTACTCTAAATGTCACTAGAGCACAGGATAATGAGAGCAGATAAAAAGCAGTGAGCATTTTCTTCAAAGTTTCTAACTTTGGAAGGAGTTCCTAGATATAATAGGTATGTGGGAAAAAAAGTCATGTTGACAGCACAACAATTCAGTCACTTCCTAACATGACTAGTCATGTACTGTACTTTAGTGCAAACAATAAGGTTATTGTTCAGATGGGAAAACAAGCGATTTGTTGGTAGGCGAAAAGGTGAAAAATGTTCTATAACCTGATTTTCTTTCTTTCTTTTTTTTTTTTTTTTTGGCAGACCCCACATCATTTTCTAGGTAGTCTTTGCCCATATGTGAAAGAAACTTTTCTTACTGTTCTAGGGTGGGATTTTTTTTTTAATTTTGTTTTTATTTGTTTAGATTTGGTGGCTCAACTTTCTTATTAAGGACAGAAAGGGCCCAGGCACCCATTTGTGTTCTGTTTCTCTCTAGGATGCAAGAGTTGGAGGGTTTCTGTCTAGAAATCCTTCAAAGGTGACAATAAGTGGACAGTGAGGAAAAAGCTGCTGGTAAGTTCAGTTTCTGCTCCAATTAGAGAACTTCCCAAGAATAGTCTCACACTTTCCTTCCCTCCTTTTCTTACTTTTATCACTTTGTGGGGGGTGAGTGGGAGTTGATCTTGGTCCAATGAGGGATGGAGTGGGGAGGAGAGAAAAAAAAAAAACAACACTTTGAGAGAAAGATAAAAGTTTGGATTGCACTGTATCATGTCCACTCAGACATAATTGAGGTCAGCAGAAGCATAGAGTTCTGCTTCAGTTAGTGATGTTTGTATATTTGCAAGCTGGGGATGAGAGTACTTACTGATTCCCAAATAGATGTGGCTCATATAATGTTTAGAGTCTTTTTAAAACCATTTTATATTCTTGCTTAAGAAACACCTTAATGCAGGCTGATGTTTTTCTTTAAGTTTCTAAACCTAATATTTTTTTTGGTTTGACCCTTAATTTAAAAAAGGCCCAATTTGCAGCATTTTCTCTCTAAACACAAAATGGTAGGTACCTAGGTCTTATAGACCCCCAAGAGAAACCACTGTACACACACACACACACACACACACACACACACACACACACACACACTCTTAATAAGCTCTTCTTAACCTACTAGTATTCTCATCACAATGATTACTCTTCCATCCTAGTAGGATATGACAGAGTATTCAAGAATGATTTAGGTGAGTTCTCAAGTAGAAGGGACTGGATCCCCAGCCCCTTGTATTCTGTTTACTGAAACTTTTGTTTGGTCAGATTGGATGCATCTTCTGACATTTGTTTATAGGTTCCTCCCAAGTATTTGGATCTCTCTGGTTTTCATATGAATGTCTATGGCTGAGAACAACCACGTGAGCAAAAATACTCCAGGGGCAAAACAAACTCAGGCCTTAGTGAGTGGGAACTGTAGCCTGAAATATCTGCATTGTCATCAGTCAGGGCTAAAGGGAGTTCAGTGGATGTTTCTGGATTTGAGGCATAAGCAGGATATGGAATCTTGGAAGATTTTGATTCTATTGATATCCATGATCCCCCCATAATAATTCTTGCTGCTAACTTGGTGTGCCAGAGTAAATAGTAGTGGTCAGGGGAAAAAAAGCCCTCTGGAGCTCATTTAAAGAAAACTGAAAGATTTTTTTCCCTCCTGCCAACCTGGGCTTCATCTTTCAACCCACAATTGAGAGAGATGGAGACAGAGACAGATACGCTGCAGTCTAGCAGACAATTTTAAAAGATGTTGCCATTTTCAATTTAATTTTTATGTATTGGTCTTGATTACCAATTTGATTATTGTTATATTATTTGTTGTCTACTATATGCTTCTAGAAAATTATGTCATTGTGTCCTTCAACAATTTATTCATGGAGAAATTGACCTATAGGTGATTAAGTGATTTGCCATGGATAGAGAACTAGAAAGTAGGGAGAAAGAAGATAGATACGAATGCAGAAATGCCAGTTCCAAAAACTATGTCTAGTCACTACTAACTATTTTAATTATTCTAGCCTTTGTTTCTTCACATCCTTTATTTTTTTTTCCTCTTTGATATAGACCATTCTTTGAAAATACCTGGGAATCTCCATTGGATAATTAATCACTGACATGACTGTTCAGAGTACAGTTAGAGAATGTGAAGTGTCTCTCATAACACTATCACCAATTGACACAGGTAATCAGAAATTCATTCCATACCCATGTATGCAGCCATTTTACTATTTCTAAGAACTATTATCCTTTAATAATTTTTATTCATAAAATAGCTTTGAAATTAGAGAAACACTGTTCCAAGGAACTGAATGTGTATACCACATCACACACACACACACACACAGACACACACACACACACACCCCACACACTATATATTCAAATATATATGTACATATACATACATGTATGTATATTTGAGTTTAGGAATATCTTGTAGGTTGGACCACAGGATAAAGGTATAGAGCTACGGGTTAGGGAGGGGTGCATCCCAGCATAGTAACGATGATTACTGGCTCTGACATCACAATCAGGTCCAAATCTTTTCCTTGACATTGATTTTTGTCTTGGGCAAGTTAAATAGCCTTTAAATATATGTTTCCTCATATGCAGAAAAGAAATAATGTCAGATCCCACTATCTTGGGTTTTCATGCAGCTCATAATGACATTTTAAGCATTTAAAAAAAGTTTATGCCAGAAAGTACTTGATAAAACTTTTTACTTATCCTTAAAGGCCTGATAGTCAGAGGACACTAAAGTCACCAGCTACATAGTGTGTGTACTTTCTGAATAAAAGGTTCTGGAATTGAATTCATCAGTGATGTAAAATTTTCTAAGTTCCATGCATTTAATTCAATATACAGTTGGTATCATGGTCCAGCAATTTAGCATGTTGGAAACTTAGCATCTCCTTCTTTCTTTGCCACTCAGATGTATACAGCACCCCTCCACGACACTGAAACTGCCTTCTTACTATTCTCCAAGTTGAGACTATTTGGCGTCCAGTGCCACCCCCTGCCCCCAAGCCCTTGGCTCTTGCCCACGCATGGATCCACCCCTCACTCACAGCCTCTCTGGCAGCTGTTCCATTGGAGATCCACTCTTAACCTATC
Source organism: Graphiurus murinus (assembly GCA_004027655.1). Taxonomy (NCBI): domain Eukaryota; kingdom Metazoa; phylum Chordata; class Mammalia; order Rodentia; family Gliridae; genus Graphiurus; species Graphiurus murinus. The sequence continues at coordinate 13,986 of PVLC010030721.1, forward strand.
AGTTGTCTTTTGGAGTTTCTTCAGATGTCCTAACCTCATTTTGCCTGTTCATATTTGTGGCTTTTTCATTTCTGAGCAAGTTCTTATTTTCCACCTGTACTTGGGGATATATCTTTGAATTGTTCTCCACTTCCAGATTTGAACCCTATATAGTATATTTATCTCAGAGTACCTTTTCTCCTCACTTAGAGTGTTGGGCCAGTCTCAGTTCTTTGAGATCCAGCCTCCTTCGGAGCTGAGCTGTGGTTCCCAACCTTGCCAAGAAAAGGACAATGCACCATTTTCAATTAGATTAATGCTTTTCACTCTCTAATCTTCTGGGGATCTCACTAACACAGTAGAGTCTAGGTTCAGACCTGATTCTGCATTTCTAACAAACTCTTAGGTGATGCTTATGCTGCTGTGACTAGCAAGGTTATAGGGCTCTTAAAGAACTGGTTATCTCTACCTTTTATTCTCACTTCCTCAATTGCCCCTAACACCTCAGCTGTTTCTTTGTATCTATCATTAATGGCTTCCCAAAGCATACAGGGAAAAAAATCCCAAACATGTGTGAATAGCATTTAAGGCACAGTGCTTAAAACCTTACTAAATATTCAAAGAGCAACTGGATAAGCACTCTTCCAAAAATCTCCTCCCCTTCTTGTAGGCCTTAATTAGCCCCCTGCATGTGGGTTCCTAGTTTGCACCTCTGAATAGTCCTATCATTCTTTTACATTCATGGATGATAGATGTTTGACCATCTTTCAAATCTCAAGAGTTTATTGAGAATTGACCACTTGCAGTCATAGCCTAAGCAGAGAGCCCCCAAAACTGCCAGCATTCACTAAATGCATGTTCACATGACTCCAAGTTACCAGGGCATGGCTACAGTGGTTGATCAAATGGTGGAATCCAGGCAAATGATTATGATGGATAGTTTTCTTTTAAACAACTTTAAATTGTTTTGGGGAGGGACAGATTGGTTGTAAATAACACACCTATGAATACCAGATTCACAAATTAGAGGAATGGGAACTAAGCCTAAATGTTAAGCAACAATTGAAAATTATTATCAGCTTTTCTCTTTTGCAGACAATGCTGGTTGAAAAGTAGTTGAAAAATTGACACCAGGAATCTGAAAGAAATACAACATTGATGCCTAAGTGTTAGTGTTTGAGGGTTGATAGGACATTGTTGATTTGATCTTCACAGCTCTATGATGATATTTATACAATCATTTAATTCCTTTCCTTTTCTGTCACTGATAAGTCATTGGAACCCTATGTGTAATAACTCACCACTTTAAGGGTGTGTCAAGATCCATTTTTTTCCCCATTACAATCTGAGTAAATTGCCTATTTACTCAGGCAGAAAATATGTTCATAAAAATTTAAAGTTATAATTTTATTAAAGCATCACTTATTTACATACTAACACAAGTGTTCAACTTTTAAAGGTGGGTTTAGTTATTATTATAATAGTTCTGAATCATCAAGTCATCAGTCCAGAGTCATTCTCTATGGTGAATTCATAATGCCAGCAGCCACTGCCTACTTTAGGAAATCAAGATTCAAATAAGTTTTCCATTCCCAACATTCTTTGGATATACTCATAGGAAGCTGGAAAAGTTCCTACAATTCAGGGCTTTGCTTGTGGGCTCTTGTGGCAAAGCCAACAAATAGTAGCTCCCAGAGTCCTGTTTTCATATCTGGTTCAGTCACTAATGTGTGATCTTAGACTGTTCAACTTATCTTACCTCAGTTTTCTCAATTATAGTATGATAGGACTGGAAGAAATTTATTCAATCAGAAGAATATATGAAAACCTACCATGTTGTAGGCCAAGGGATATATGGATGTTCTTCAACTTACAATGGGGTTATGTCCAAATTAAACCCATCGTAAGAAGTTTGAAGTGCATTGACTAAACCTAACCTCCAAAAGATCATGGCTTAGCAATACAAAACACTGCAAGATGCCACTTGTTTACTCCTTTGATTACAAGATGCCACTTGTTTACTCCTTTGACTGTGATCTGTAGCCCAGTATTTTGAGAGTATTGTATTACATATTGCTAGCTTGGGAAAATCAAAATTAAAATTTGAAGTATGATTTATAATGAAAAGTCTACACATTGGTGCTGGTATACATATATATGTCTTGCACCACAGTAAAGGGAAACAATCATAAGGCAAACCATCCTAAGTTGGGAACCATCATCTGTCTGTATATGCATATAAATATATAAGAACTTGTTCAGATACATATGTGGGCCCAGGGATGATGATGAGAGATAGAATGAAATGGGAACTTGTGAGCAAAGTAGATAAAATTTTCCTAGATTCATGTGCCCTATGTTCATATCATATTGAACTTCCAAAGTCCCTAAACTTAGCAGCATCTCACCCATCATATGCTTTTGGGCCTTGGTCTGCACATAAAAGTGACCCTTCTTTGTTCTCTCTCTCTCTCCTTTCCCTGAATGTTCTTTAAGATTTAACCTCAGGAGTTATAACACACAATTGAACCTGTCTAGGGCAGAACATCCACAGTCCTGTCTTTGAATTTTATCTTATCACCATATTATGATGTCTATTTATTTATTTATACTATCACTAGATATAAACTGCTTAAGAGAGGGTTATTTTCATAATTTCAACTATATGTATAACAATTGCCTAGTAAATACAATAAATACAAATTAATTAGTTAATGAATTAGTCAGTAATTAATGTTGCTTGTTAATTCCAGTAATTTGTATTTCTTTCTTAACAGAGTTCATATTATTCTATAGCAATATGGGTCGGCAATGCTCATTTAGTTACATAAAGTTAGAATGTTACAGCAGAAATGTCTTTAATTTTAAACCAAAATTTGTATAATACAAGTTTTGGTTCATCAATCCATTCAATACTCATGTAACTGTCCCTGACCCTCCCGACTTCCTCTGACTTTATATCCAGAATATTTGACTCTTAGTTGATCTTCTCATATCTTGTTTTGATTTTCTTTCATTTTAATATGTGTATGATATTTATAGGAGCTACTATAAGCACCCAGAGTATACTTAATGATTGTATCAGAAATACAAAGTACTCATGAATAAGAAAGTCATGTTATACTGGCTAGATATAGTCATTCAAGTGGGCAATATACTAACCTGTGGCATACAAGCAATGAAATTATGGGAAAGAAGAGATACTTAGTTTTGATGTAGTTGAAAACCAGTTGCCAGTTACTGCTCTGTTTGTTTAGTGTTTACATATCTGAATGATTATGAAGAGGATGGAGAAAGCTATACCATAGATATGCACTAGGCTAGACTTTTTCAAGTAGGACTATATGGGAATCACTTTTGGGCTTTTAAAGGCTCCAGATGCTCACAACTTATGCCTAAAAAATATGACTTGGGAGGTCTGGGGTAGACCTACCACATCACATTTCTTAAAAGCCTCCACAGATTTCATTGAAAAGAAATCAGGGCTGGGAATCTCCATAGCAAATTTAGGACATTTAGAAGATACTTGTCCCAAGGACTTTGTGATTCCCTCAAGGAATTATTGCTTTTGAAAAAGTGATCCCACAAGCCTCAATTGTCTTAGTTCCTGAGAATGTTTCTTAATTTTAGCACCGTTCGTGCAAGCTAAAGGATTTTAACGGGCACAGAAACAATGTGTTAATTAAAATACACCATTAAGTTGAAGCAGAAATGCCAGTAATCTACTTGGTGATTGTTGACAGATTGAAGTGGAGGTTTTTCAGCCAGCTCATATCCTATATGTTGGACCAACAAGGGGTAAATGAGTTAATCTTTAAAAATTATGTAACAGACAAATGTATTCATGGGCTTTCTCAGAAGGCCTGGAAAACAAGAAGGCTGTGTGGTCTAGAGAAAAAGGGATCAAGACCTTGGACCTCCTCCCAGAGCTGCCACTAACCACATATGTGACCTTGAGCCAAGTATTTAACCTTTGGGGGTCAGTTTTCTTATCTGTAAAATGCAGAGGCTGTATTAATTATTTTTCAAGTCCAATTGCAATTTAAAACTTTATAATTTAACACAAGTTATAGAATGTATTTATAATTCTAAGATATCTATCAAGATAATACTCTCCTTGGGGGTAAGGATATGGGATCAGGCCAAAGACTCTGTCTAAAAGGGTCTTCTCATTAACACCACATATTTAGTTTAAGCCCTGGGCATTCAATTATCACATTCATGGAAGAAAGGTAAATTTGAATGGCTCTAAATAGTGGATCATTCAGTTCAGTTGAGTAAACTACTCTTTTTACTTGTTTCTTAAGAATAACATGCAGAAGGGCACAAAAATTTTACCTTCAGTTTGATGATTTCTTGAAAGGAAACACATCCATGTTAGCAGAACCCAAATCAATAGACAGAACATTATAGTGCCCCAGGTGCAGCCTTGACATGCTTACTTTAGACCCCATTTCCTATCCTTCAAGGGTTAACCACTATCCAGACTTATAATGCTATTGACAGATTTGTGCCTATTTGTGTGCTTCTTTCTACCAACATTATGTTTTGAAATTCATTCACATGGTAATTATGTTGTGGGGCTTGTTCATTCTTAGCTCTGTACAGTAATCCATTGTATTGTATATCATAACTTAATGCTGATTAGCATTTGGAGAGTTTTCAGTTTGGGGCTCTTACAAATAATGTTGCTATGATCATTCTGATGTCTTTTGTTGACCTATATCTGCAATTCTGCTGGGTATATTCCTAAGGGAGGAATTGTTCGGTCATGAGGCATGGCACACTGTTCTTTGAGTGCTTTGATTTAACTACCTATTGCTTGGTACTAGGATCCCAAATATATCTCAGCCCTCAAAGGACCACACCATTGCTTCTTGGGTAGAAATTAATTAGTGAATTATGCATTTATACTGGAATCACAAATTTAAATCTTCTTAGGCCAATTGTTCTTCATTGAAGCACAATTTTGTTCATTTAATACCAAACATATAGTGGCAGAAGAAGAGAGATTACCCAGTATACTAATCAGTGGCAATAGGAGCTTCAATGTCACAACAGATTTGAAGAAGAATGAGCTGAGCATGATGACACACATCTGTAATCCCAGTACTTGGAAGGTTGAGACAGACCTAGTATTTAGGAGGCTAAGACAGGATAACAGGCTAAAGGCCAGCCTCAGCAATTTAGTGAGACCCTCAGTAACTTAGTGAGACTGTTTCAAAATAAAAAAAAAATGGGTTGGGGATGTAGCTTGGAGATAGAATGCCCCTGAGTTCAATACACAATACCACAAAATAAAAAAATAAAAAAGCCACTGAAGAGGAACAAGGAGGAGG
>PVLC010030722.1:0-19225 GCA_004027655.1 Graphiurus murinus
TGAGTGCTGGTTAATTTTGTCCTTTGTGCATTGCCTCACCTGTGGAAATCTAAGTTTTGGAGAAGGGCTTTAGGAGCAGGCCTCAAAGGATTTTACTGCTGACATTGCAAAGTTAGGCGGGAAGAAATGCCCTTGGAGGACACATTTGTGGCCAGGGGGTCTTTCTAGATCCTCTCAAAAACACCATCCCAGAGATTTTTTTCATCTTTCTCTTAATCTTTCTTGTAAGATCAGGTCTAGGATGATTTATAAGGAAAGTTAACTTAGGGGAAAAATTATCAAATATTTTCACTACCATACTACCAATCAAGCATGACCAAAGTTTAAATTTTATTTCTCAATTTCTCCTCAAAGTACTAACTCAAAGAGTGATTTGCAGTTCATTTTGTACTATTTAAACATAAAATAGTTAGTTTTTTCCCTATTTCCTCTAGAGGCAAACCATACAGATCTGATTCTACATTTGATAAAATTTTTAAAATAAAGATTATTGATTTAATAGTCTTTAATAATAGCACATATATACATACATTTATTGGTGCTTTATAGTATCACATTATAATGTACATCATAGTAGTAGTCACATACATGCACACAGCCCTTGGCAGGCTTTCCCTGGCTCCCTCCCCATTCTCCCCCTCTTCCCCATACAGGTACTGAGGTTGGCACTGGTATTCTCACATATGTACATGATGTCTATGGAAGTGATTCCTTCATTGATCCTTTCTCTCCCACCTCCTGACCTTCCCCTAGACCACCTCCCTGGCGCCACTGAAACTTCTCTTATCTGAAGCCCCTCTGGTATACCAATTAACTCTCTAGCTTGCCCATATTAGAGAAAACATATGACCCTTCATTTTCTGTGACTGGCTAATCTCAACATAATGTTCTCTAGGTTCATCCATTTTCCTGCAAATGAAATAATTTTGTTCTTCTTTATTGCTGTGTAGAATTGTGTGTATGTCTCACAATTTCATAATCCATTCATTTGTTAATGGACATCTAATTGGCTATTGTGAATTGTGCTGCTATAAACATAGATATGCATATATTACTACAATTACTTGATTTTAGACCCATTGTAAAGATACCCAGGAGTGGTGTAGCTGGATCCATTCCCAATTTTCTGAGGAATCTCCACACTGTTCTCCATGGAAGCTGAACTAATATGCAATCCCGCCAACAGTGTAGAAGAGTTCCTATTTCCCCACAACCTTACCTGCATTTATTTATTTTGACTTCTTGATGATTGCATTATAATTAGGGTTATATGGAATCTCAGTGTAGTTTTGATTTTCATTTCCCTGATTACTAATGATATTGACATTTCTTCATGTATTTATTGGCTATTTGTATCTCTTCTTCTTTTGGGAAGTCTCTATTTAGTTCAACTGCCCATTTCTTAATTGTTTTGTTTTTTGTTTGTTTTTAAGTGTACAATCTTTTAAGTTCTCTGTATATTCTAGATATTAGTCCTCCATCAGAGGGATAGCTTGGCAAAGATGTTCTCCCATTCTGTAGGCTTTCTCTTTTTTGATGGTTTCCTTTGATGAGCAGAAACTTTTTAGTTCTATGTAATCACATTTATTAATTCTTGTTTTAATTTCCTGATCTTTGGAGGTCTTGTTGAGAAAGTTTCTACCTGTGCATATATGTTGAAGTATTGGACCTATGCCCTTCTCCAGTAGCTTCACAGTCTCTGGTCTAATTTCCAGGTCTTTCATACATCTCAAGTTGACTCCTATGCAGGGTGAGAGGTATAGATTTAGTTCTATTTATCTACAAATGGATAACCAGTTTTCCCAACACCATTTATTGAAAAGGCTGTCTTTTCTCCAATGTATGTGTTTGGCATCTTTGTCAAAATCAATTGTCTGTGTGTGGATTTTTTCTATGTCTTCTATTTGTTCCATTGGTCTATGTATCTCTTTTTATGCCAATACCATGTTGTTTTTATTACTATAATTTTGTAGTATAATTTGAAGTCAGGAATTGTGATACCTCCTGCATGGTTCTTATTGCTGAGAATTGCTTTGGCTATTCTGAGTCTTTTGTTTCTCCATATGAAATTCATGACATTTTTTCTAGGTCTGTGAAAAATGATATTGGTATTTTGATAGGAATTGCATTGACCCTGTATATCACTTTTGGTGAATGGCCATTTTGATAATATTTATTCTGCCTATCCAAGAGCAAGGGGATCTTTCCATCTTCTAAGATCTTCAGTTTCTTTCTCTAGTGTTTTAAAATTTTCATTGTAGAGGTCTTTTACCTCCTTGGTTAGGTTTATTCCTAGATATTTTGTTCGTTTTTAGGCTGTTGTGAATGAAATTGTTCTCTGGATTTCTTTTTCAGTGAAATCATGATTGGTGTATATAAAAGTTGCTGATTTTTTAGATTGATTTTGTATCTCACTACTTTGCCAAACTTGTTAATTAGCTCTAGAAGTCTTTTGGTTGAGTTTTGTTTTTGTTTTTGTTTTGTTTTTGGTCTCCTGAATATAGGATCATGATATCTGCAAATAGAGATAATTTCAGTTCTTCTTTTCCTATTTGAAGTCATTTGATATCATTCTCTTGTCTTATTGCTCTGACAAAAAATCTCAAGGACTATAGTGAAAAAGAATGTTAGTAGTGGGTATCCTTGTCTTGTTCCTGATTTTAAAAGGAAATTCCTATAGTTTTTCCCCATTCAATATTATGTTGGCTTTGGGTTTACTGTAGTGCCTTAATGAAGTTGAGGCAAGTCCCTTCTACTCCAATTTTCTGTAGTGTTTTAACATAAATGGGTGATGGATTTTGTCAAATGCTTTTTCAGTATCTATTAAGATGATCATGTGATTTTTGTCCTTCGTTCTATTTATGTGGTGAATAACATGATTGATTATGCTATGTTGAACCAGACTTACATCCCTGGGATGAAACCAACTTAGTTGTGGCGTACAATTTTCTTGATGTACTTTTGAATGTGCATCACTAGTATTTTGTTTAGAATTTTTGCATCTATGTTCATCAATGATATTGGTCTGTAATTTTCTTTTCTTGAGGGATATTTATTCAGTTTTGATATTTGATACTGGCCTCATAGAAGGAGTTTGGTAGGATTCCATCTCTTTTGATTTCACAGAATAACTTGTGAAGTATTGGGTGTAGTTCTTCTGTAAAGCTTTTGTAGAATTCAGCTGGGAATCTATCTGGACCTGGGATTTTCTTTGATGGAAGGCTTCTTATTACTGTTTCTATCTTTCATTGCTATTGGTCATTTTAAGTTTTCTATATCTTTTTGGTTCAATTTAGGTTGGTTGCATGTGTCTAGAAATCTGTCAATTTATTCTGTGTTTTTCAGGCTATTGAAATACATATTTTCAAAATAGTATCTGACAATTTTCTGGATTTCCCTCCTGTCTGTGGTGATGTCCCCTTTTTCATTTCTGATTTCAATAATTTGAGTTGATTCTCTCTTTCTTTTGGCTAGGTTGGCTAAGGGTTTATCAATCTTGTTAGTCTTTTCAAAGAATCGGGTTTTTGTTTTGTTGTTCTTTTGTATTTTTTGCTATTGTTTGTTTGTTCTCTATTTCATTGATTTCTGCTCTGATTTTAATGATCTCCTGCCTTCTACTAGCTTTGAGATTGACTATTCCAGTTTTGCCAAGTCCTTGAGTTGTGTAATTAGATTGTTTATTTGGTGACCTTTTGTTTTTGTAATGTGGGCATTCAGTGCTATAAATTTTCCTCTTATGACCACCCTCAAAGTGTTCCATAGACTTTGGTATGTCATGTCTCTAGTTTTGTTTAATTCTGGGAAATTTTTTATGTCTCTGCTTATCTCTTCTCTGATCCAATTCTTATTCAAGAATGTATCATTCAGTCTCCACATATTTATGTAATTTGTTTTGGTCTTCATGTTTTTGATTTCTATTTACATTCCATTATGATCTGAAGAGATGCAGGGAATTATATTACATTTTTAAATCTGCCTATGCTTGCTTTGTGGCCCAGAATGTGGTCTATTTTGGTGAAGATTCCATGAGCAGATAGGAAGAATGTGTATTCAGCTGTTATTGGTTGTATTATTCTGTATATGTCTATAAAGTCTGTTTGGTCTATAGTGTTCTTTAGATCTGAAGAGTCTTCATTCATCTTTTGCCTGGAAAATTGATCTAGTGGTGTGAATAGTGTGTTGAAGTCTCCCAGTATTATGGTTTGTGTCTATTTGAAATCTAATGCCCAAAGGAGTTTGTATTATAAAAGCAGGTGTGCCCATGTTTGGAGCATAAATGTTTACTATCACCACATCTTCTTGTTGGATTGTTCCTTTTATTAGTAAGAAATTATCTGCTTTGTCTCTTCTGGTATATTTTAGCTTAAAGCCTTCTTTGTTGTATATAAGTGTTGCTACCACTGTTTGTTTTCAGTCTCCATTTGCATGGTATACCTTTTTCCATACTTTTGCCTTTAGCCTATGTGTATCTTTGCCTGTAAGGTGAATCTCTTGCAAGCAGCATATAGTTGGATTATGTTCTTTGATCCACATAGCCAGTCTATGTCTTTCAACTTTGAGTTTAGACCATTGGCATCTAGTGTTTATCGAGAGATGATTTTTGTTTCCTGTCACTTGAGCTATATTTTCTGTTTGATGTAGTGCTATTTCTCCTTCACTTATTTGCCCTTCTGGAAATTTGCCTCTTCTCTGGTTCTGGTATTTACTTTTTTCTTCATTATGTTTTATTTCTTTAAGTATTTTCTCTAGTGCTGGCTTGGTAGTCATGAATTATTTTAGTTTCTGCTTGTCTTGGAATGTTTTTATTTCTCCATCAATTTTGAATGATATCTTTGCAGGATATAGCAGTCTTGGTTGGAAGTCATTTTCTTTCAGGGTCTGGGGTACATCATATCAGCTCCTCCTGGCTTTTATGACTTGGGTTGAGAAGTCCAGAGTGATTCTTGATGTATTTTGTCCATGAATATCACTCATTCTTTTGCTCTCAATGCTTTTAAGATTCTTTCTTTGGTCTATACATCAGTCATTTTGATTATTATGTGGCATGGAGAAGTTATTTTTTGATCTTCTCTTGTTGATGTTCTGAATGTCTCTTTTACATGGATGTCCAAGTCTTTGTCTATGTTTGGGAAAATCTCTACTATATTTCTCCAAAGAGGTTTCTTACACCCTTGGTTTGTGCTTTTAGATCTTCTTCAATGCCTATTATCTGTAAGTTAGGTTGTTTCATATTATCCCATATTTCTTGGATGTTCTGGTCACGTTGTTATATTGTCTTCCCTATATTGTTAATGGTGTGGTCAGTTTTGAATGAGCTATCTTCCAAGAGTGAGACTTTATTTTCTATGTGGTCTATCCTGCCAGATGTAGTTTATATTGAGGTCTTTATTGCTCTTTCATTTCACTGAAAGCCATTTTTTGGTGAACATTCCTCAGTAAGAACCAAAAGGTTCTTTCCCTTCATTTCCTGCACACTTTCTATGATTTCATCTCTGAGGCTTTTGATGATATTAAAAATCAAAATTCTGAATTCTTCTGGAATTTCCTGCAGATCAGTATTTGCTGTTGAGTTGTGAGAGTTTATAGTTTCCTCACTGGTTTTCATACTCATGTTTTTAGAGTTCTCAGGTTTGTTTTGTTATTGTCTTGGCATCCTCTTCAGCTCTTTGAGAGTCCTGTGTTTATTTGTTATCCCTTTATAATAAGGCCAATGCTAGGGGTATTTATTTGCCTGTCTTATATAATCAAATTTTTAGTTTTTCCCCCAGAGCCTCTTAACAAGATAGAGTTCTTAGTGCAGGCAAACAGGAGTCTGATTGACTATGGGCCACTGTGCTCTCCAGGCCTAAATTCTATAATGCCAGAGATTATAATATTTTGTTCATAACCTGCAGCCTGCTGGTTAGGATTCAATGCCCCACAGACACCACCACTGCTCTGCTGATTGTGAACCTATGAAACTCTGCAGGGTGCTGACCTCCAGCCTCTGTGGCCACTGAGCTTAAGCTCAGCCGGCCAGAAATTGCTGTTCTGAGCTTGTGGCCCAGCTGGCTGAGCTTTGATGGTCCAGGGACACCACCATTCATCTGCTGGTTGTGATCACATGGAGCTATCAGTCACTGGCATGTATGCACATCAGGCCCAAGCTCTGCTGGCAGTGAGAATGTTGAGTTCCCAGCCTGTAGCTGTGATCACATGAATCCCTGCTGGCCCCTGGCTTCCCTGCTTTCAGGACCCAAGCAATAGCAGGGAGGAATTGTACTGTTCTCAGCCTGGGCTTAGGTACATCAGTTATTTAGGCCTAGGGACACTGCTACTTCTCTGGATGACTGTGGTCATGTAAGAACTTGTCAGGCTCTGGTTTTGGTGTTTGTAGTGCCCAAACACCACTGGGCATAAATTAATAGCCTTCTGGGCCTGCAGCACAGTTGGCTGAGATATTTCACCCACAGACACCATGGCTGGTGGTCCTGTGATTGCTGGGGCCCTCCAGGTTAACAGGGAACTGCCTAGATCCCTCCTGCCCAAATGTCCCTAGGGTTGTATGATAAATCACGTTTCTGCTGTGTCCAGCTGTCACACCACCCCCACCTATGCAGGGGTGATTGCAAACTCATAGATCCAGTGGTTCTCACAGACCCTGCAGTTCTGTTTATTATCACATAAGTGCCTGTAGTCACACAGGGGAGGCTTCCACTGGGATGGTTTGTTAACTCAGTCTTGACAAACACTGCTTGGGTTCCTGCAGGCAGAGATAAATTCAGCTGCAGTCTCAGTATTTCATAGCCTAGTCTGGCTGGGCAGTATGGGGAATCAAGTCTTGAGGTATTTGAGAATGAAGAGAAGTGGTTGCTTTTGTTGACAGTTTTCTGCAGTCACTATCTCAACAGGATTCTGCTTCTTTCTTGCTGGAGTTGGTCTCTGGGAGCTGCCAGTCTTGGCAGCCAGCAGCTGCCAGTCTGTATGCAGACTTGGCAAGATGGTGCCACATCTGTGCTCTACTCTCCAGGTGAGAGGCATGGAGCTCTTTTCAGTTCTCTGCTCTCTGTGCTACCCCCAGTTCCACCACATTTCAACTGTTGTTCTGTTGAGTTTTTGACTGCTCTTCTTCTCTTGCCAAGAAGCAGTCTTCCCACTGGTTGAGTTCCAAGTCTTGGAGCCTGAGACATGCTGTCTCCCTCTATTCTGTCATCTTTAATACTTTAATAATATCATTTAAATGCCAGCTGAAGCACAGGGACAGATCATAGTAAGAAATATATTGATTGTTTCACATGGGGGTGGGCTTCCTTCTTTTGGGTCAGCCATGTTGAGGGACATTCCCAGTCCTGTCAGATGCTGTTGTTCCCTGTGCCTTCATGGGATAAACTCAAAGTGCCTATTTGAACATGACAGCAAAGAATCAACATTTCCCTCTTATTTTCTTGAAAAAACAATATAAAATTATGCCAAGGTAACAATAACAAAGAAACAAATGGACAAGATCCATTTTCAGCAAGACTGGGAGACAGCTAAAATCTCAAATCTACATTGTTATGGTTTGACTGTTTGTGTCCCTCCAAAATTCATATTGAGACTTAATTTCCAAATCAATAAGATGAAGATATGGCACCTTTAAGAGGTGATTATGTCAAGAGGGCTTCTCCCCTGTAAATTGCAAGGGTAACCTTATAACAGGGCTAGAGAGAACTAGCTAGGCCCATTTGCCCTTTCATCATGCACAGGTACAGCATCAAAGTACCAGCTCGAAAGCACAGACCAGGCCCTCACAAGATACCAAATCTGCCCTTGATCTTGGCTTTTCCTACCCCCCGAACTGTGAGAGATGAATTTATATTATTTATAAACCACCTGGTCTACAATGTGTTGTTATAGTAGTTAAAAAAGGACTAAGATGCCCACATTCATCCTATCTCAGTTCAAAACACCACAAAAACACTAAAAAACACAACATCTACAAATAGCAGTTGTAATTGAGAATGAACATTGCAGAAAAAATCAGAGAAAAAGATCTAGAGAAGACTCAACTGTAGCTTTCAGAATGTGTGCAGTTATACACAATACTTGAAGGTAAGGGGTACATACTGTGATATAAAGATATAATTTATAATAGGAAAAACAGGGTTATGTGCTCTGAGCATGCACCTCTGCGCTCTAAGAAATAGTAAGTCTGGGATAAAGAAAGCATGCCATGTTTTTAATCTATGTCTATAGCATCAAAGGGAAAGAAATGCATTTAAAACTAATAATAAGCCAGGTGTGGTGGCACACACGTATAATCCCAGTACTTGAAGCTAAGACAAGAGGATCACAGGTTTGAGGACAGTCTTAGCAAATAGTGAGATTCTCATCAACATAGTGAGACACTGTTTTGAAAAAAAAAAATAGGGCTGGAACTGTAGCATGCATACATACATACATGTATACATACATACATATATACATACAAAAATATATAAATAAATACATAAGTAAACCTAATATTAAAGTAATAAATAAAAAACAACTATTCTGACTATCTTCACTGGGAAGTCTAAGTAAACATACACAAAAAATCTGAGTCAGAAAAAAATTGATCAATCTGAATAGTTTTGGCTCTTTCACATTTGATAGGTCAAGAAATAATTACCTCTTTTATACTTGGGAAATTTAAGAAATAGAGCAGCATAAGATTTACACAAAGATAATGTGAGTAAAAAATGAGCAAAGGTACAAGAAAGGCAAATTGCAATGAAAAACATAATGCTGCCACAGAGAAAATTAAATTTGTGATGTAAATGTCCCACTGCTAAATAGTCTTATTCCATTCAAGAAGCTGTGACAAAATACCATAAATGGTATGGATTATAAACTACATAAGTTTATTTATCATTTCTCATAGTTCTGGAGGTTGGAAAATACAAGATCAAGTTGTCAGAAGATTCAGTATCTGAGAAGGATCACTCTCTAAGGATTCAGACATGGTGCCTTTTCATTGTGCCCCCACATAGGAGAAGGAACTAACAAGCTCCTTTAGTCCTCTTTTATAAAGGCACTGATCCCATTCATAATGGCTTTACCCCCATGATCTAACCACCTTCTTAATACTATTACATTGGGGGTTATGTTTCAACATATGAATTTTAGGGGAATACAAACATTTAGACTGTGCAGTAGCTTATATCATCCTTGTTTCATGCTTGAGGAAAAATACTAAATAAATCAATAAAAGTATATAATGCTATTATTCCTCTGAATACCATTTGTTTTTCCTGTTGATTATGATATATACTAATATATAGATAAATTTGTTAGGTAAAAAAGAAAATGTTGATAAATCTGAAGATGTAGAATAAGCAATATCTTAAGATCCCAATGCAACAAATGAGAAATAAATATCAAAATAAAAGAATAATGGTAAAAACACTATATATAGAAACCAAAAGTAAGCTCTGTGTTCAGAAGAATAATCATTGCCTGTTTTAAAAATGACAAAATAGGCCAGACATGGTGGCACACACTTGTAATCCCAGTACTTGGGAGGCTGAGACATGAACCTGAGAATTACTGGTTCATGGCAAGCCTCAGCAACTTAGTGAGGCCCTCTGCAAATTCATGAGACCCTATTTCAAAATAAAGAATAAAATAGGGCTAGGGGGGTAGCTCAGAGATAGAATGACCCTGGGTTCAATCCCCAGTAACAACAATAACAAAAAGACAAAATAGACTAAAGATACATAAAATAAGCTTGCAACTCAAGAAATTAATAAAACAAAATAAAGCAAAGGAAACTAGAGAGAAAGAATTAATAGAGAATTATAAAAGAGAAAATGGTAATTATAAAACAGAGGTAAATATAATGTCAAAGAGCTAACATCAAGAATAAATAATAATATTCAATTAATAAGTAATAGATAACATCAAATAATATTGGGTTAAGAGTGATAATGGGCAAGAAACTTAAACAATCACTTTAAAATGTTTTCCAAGCCGGACGTGGTGGCACACGCTTGTTATCCCAGCATTCGGGAGGCTGAGACCGGAGGATCTGGGTTCGAGACCATCCTCAGCTACCTAGTGAGGCACTCTGCAACTTAGCGAGACTCGGTTTCAAACTATAGAATAAAAAATAGGGCTGGGGGTGTAGCTCGGAGGTAGAATGCCCCTGAGTTCAATCCCCAGTACCGCAAAAAAAAAAAAAAGTTTTCCAAATTGCTGATAATATATGAAAAGCTATTTAACTTCACGTGCCTGAAGAAAATACAAATTTAAAACATAATGAAATGTGCCATTTTCCCCCACCAAAACAGCTAGTTAAAAAGATTAATAAAACCAAGTTTAGAGAGAATGAAGAAGAATAGAACAATAGCACATTTATATCTTGCTGATGAGAGCATAGACTTATGCAACCATTTTGAAAAACTGGTAGTATTTTTCAACAATGCAGTTCCTAAATATATACCAATGGAAATGGATGTACATAGAGATACCCCAAAAATGTGCAAGAATATACAGAGCGGAATTATTCATAAAAATTCAAATATCAATTGACAGAGGTTAGATAAATTTTGATGTATTGATATGATAGGATACAATGAAGCAAAGTTAGTGAATTGCTGCTATATGCAATAATATATATGACTCTCAGAGTGACCAAACACAAAAATGTACATTATATATAATTCCATTTTACAAAAAGAACAAAGTATGGTCTTAGAAATTAGTAAGTTGGTTACTTTGGGCAATTTGGAAGGAATTGATTGGAGAACCATAGAAGTGTTCCCAGGGTTCTGGTTATGTGGGTATTTACTTTTTTAACAACTTAATGGATTATGCATGCAATACTTCAGTGTTAAAAGTTCATCTAAAACACATTGGCAACATGGCAACTGAGAGAAGCAGCACATCTCAGGTGCTATAAACTCAAAACACAACCATCATGAAGGCAACTTCTTGACACACACAAAAAATCAGCAAAAAAATTAAAGAAAGCAATGACAAATTGAACCATGGCAGAACAAAACCCAGAAGGCATACCAGGGGATAGCAATGTATTCCCTGCATGCCACACCTGGGAAAGGGCTCTGGCACATGCATTGTGCCAGGACTGCTAGCACTGCAGCATCTAAAGACACATTGCAAGGAAGCCAGTGACCTGATGTGAAGTAAGCAGATACAGATCTTCACACCCTAAGTGGTCAGCACCTTGCTACATGTTCAACAAAGATACAACTGCCCAGACACCCAACCAGAATCTTCAGCAGCAACAGCTCAGCTCACCTTTCCCTCCAGAGCCAATGGTGAGTCATGAAATAAGCAGCTGCAGATCTTCTCATGATAAGCGGTCAGCATCCCACTTCACATTTGACAGAGATCCAACTGACTGGATGCCCAGCCAGAATCTGCAGCAGCAGTAGCTCAGTGCACTTCTCCCTCCAGAAAGCCAGAGCAGTGCTCAACTTTAAGTAAACAGTGTGGCCATAGGGACTCCTGAGGCCAGCAACAGACTCACAGGGTCTGAGACTTTGCAGTTCACCTCTATAGTTGGGTTGGAGCAGAGGTGTGGAAGAGGCCCATAGCATGCAGGACACAGAGTCCTTACAGGGCATGTGGAAATTGCCCCACAATTCACTGGACACCTGACACCTGTGTAGGCAGAGAGAGATGAAGACACAGGGCCTGTAGAAAGTGCAGAGCCCTGGACTTACACAGGGTCCAGACCCAGTGACACCCACCGCCTGCA
This sequence comes from Graphiurus murinus, assembly GCA_004027655.1. NCBI lineage: Eukaryota > Metazoa > Chordata > Mammalia > Rodentia > Gliridae > Graphiurus > Graphiurus murinus. The sequence continues at coordinate 11,723 of PVLC010030722.1, forward strand.
TAGACAGAGAGTGACACAGGAATAGACCCTGTGGAGAGGTCAGAGACTCAAGTGTGCAATGGGAGAGGCACCAGTGGCACTTGATGCGTGCACTGACAGAGAAAGACTCAGGCTAGTTTTCTAATTATTGTAGGAGACCCAAAAGTGGATCTACAAGCTGACATCACTACTATAGGTTACTAAGCAAATAAGAACACTTGGAACATGATTGAAAACCTACTATAGTGTATAGACATTAAATGGTTGAAAATATCCACATGACTGCAGAGGCCAAATCTGCTCTGTACTTGTATATATGCACGGCTGTTTTTTGTCTGTTTGGTTGGTTGGTTGTTTTGTTATTTTTTTGTTTGTTTGCTCTACTCCCCATTCCTTTTACAAGCCCCCTATTTTTCCTACCTGCTTTCTTCTCTTCAACATTTTTATTTTTCTTTTCTTTGTCTTATATTAAATCCATTTCTTATCACTACACCTAAATACTCTACATTGACTACTAGAATCCTCCTACGTATTCACTCTCTCTAATCTCTACCATATATTCCCTTACTACATTCAAACTCTCATTCTACTCAATCATATTCTCTACTTTACCCTATTCCTGCACCCATCACTTTGGCTTCACTCCCCTCACCCAACCTTCATCACTGAATACAACACAACTTGCCCTTTTACATACTAGCTGACACCTCTAAATCCCTACTGCTGAGTTTGGACCAGAGAAGTGAATCACCAGAAAAGACTACAATACACCAAGCTTAAACTAACCACAGCTAACAGAAGGAATTGCCCAATACCTCACATATCAAGGTTTAAAAACACATAGGGCACAAACTTTTCTGCTCACACCTCTGAACTGACTCCCTCTAACAAAGATAACGGACAGGATCCCAGACTTTAACACCGATACCCATCAAAATCACCATTGCAACAGGCAGAAAGAGCCAAGAGTAACCACAACTGAGTATTGATGATCTACAGGTAGAACAACATTGAGGTGATAGTAGACAGTTCACTCCAGACCACCTAAACTAAGTCATGAAAGCCAGGAGGGCCTGGAGCAACATATTCCAAACTCTGCAAGAAAACAACTTGCAGCCAGGATTTCCCTACCCAGCAAAAATATCTCTCAAATTCAATGGGGAAATAAAAAACTTCCAAGACAAACACAAGCTTAAAGAATCTGTCTTCAAAACCAGCACTAGAGAAAATACTCAAAGATATTAATTACAAAAAAGAACTAACAAATAAAGTGAGAACAAGAGAAATAATAGTTTCCATAAAACAAACAACTAAGCAAAGAATAAACACTACCTCAAACAGAAGTTAAAACTCAAAATGCTAGGAATTAAAATCATCTCTCAATAATCACACTGAATATAAATGGCCTCAACTCCCCAGTAAAAAGACACAAGATGGCAAAATGGGTTAAAAACTAGAATCCATCAATATGTTGCCTGCAAGAAACACGTCTTACAAGTAAAGATACTCACAAACTAAAGGTGAAAAGCTGGAGCAAGGTAATCTATGCCAATGAACAAGCAGAAGTAGCAACTATGATATCAGATATATTAGACTTCAAGCCTAAATGTATTACCAGAGACAATTAAGATCATTTTTCTACTGATAAAAGGAACAATTTAGCAAGAGGAAATAACAATTGTCAACATTTATGCCCCAAATATAGGTGCAGTCACTTTCTTAAAACAAACTCTCCATAACATTAAGTCACACATAGATCCCAATGCACTAATACTAAGAGACTTCAACATTCCTCTCACACCACTAGATCAATCTACTAGACAAAAGGTCAATAAAGATGCCTCTGACCTAAAGAATACCATAAACCAAATGGACTCATTAGACACATACAGAATATTTCACCCAAGTACAACTGAATTCACATTTTTATCAGCTGCTCACAGAACATTCCCCAAAATAGAGCACATCCTGGGCTACAAAGCAAGCACTAGGAAATTTTAAAAATGTGACATAATCCCTTGTGTCTTTTCAGAACACAATGGAATGAAACTAGAAATCAACTCTAAGAAGACCCAGAGTAACCACATGGAGACTGAACACCACACGGCTCAATGAGGAATGAGTCATTGAAGAAGTAAGGGGAGAAATTAAAAAATTCCTAAAAACAAACAAAAACAGAGACACAACATGTCAAAACCTCTGGGACACCTTGAAGGCAGTACTAAGAGGATAATAGCACTGAGAGACCACATAAGAACAGAAAATCACCAAATAAATTACCTAATGACACAGCTCAAAGCCCTTGAAAAACAGGAACAGTCTAACCCCAAAGCCAGTAGAAGACAGGGAATAATTAAAATCACAGCAAAAATCAATGAAATAGAGAATAAAAAACAATACAGAAAATCAACAAAACCAAAAGCTGGTTTCTCAAAAAAAATGAACAAGATAGATAAGTCACTAGCAAACCTGACCAAAAGAAAGAAAGTCAACCAAAATTACTAAAATAAGAGATGAAAAAGGATATTTCTTCTAGATCTTCATATATATATATTTGTGAATGTGCATTAGAGTGCCCCCCCAGTCCATCACCTTCAGTTAAGTCAACTTCTTTGCTTATCTAGGGTTTCTCCTTTTTCATCTGGAGTCCCTCTTATGCCCCATCTTCTCCCTAGCATCTGCATATTAGGGAGAACATATGCTTTTTTACTTTTTGTGACTGACTAATCTCACTTAACATAATGTTTTCCAGTTCCATCTATTTCCTTGCAAATAACATGATTTTGTTCTTCTTTATAGGTGAGTAAAATTCCATTGTGTACATATCCCATAGTTTTGTAATCCACTCATCTGTCTATGGACATCTTGGCTGCTTCCATAGTTTGGCAATTGTGAATTGTGCAACTATAAACATAGATACACATGCATCGGTCTGTTAGTTTGATTTCCACTCTTTTGGGTAGATGCCCAGAAGTGGTGTTACTGGATCATATGGTAGGTTCACTCCCATACGCCTGAGGATCCTCCATACTGGTTTCCAAAGTGGTTGCACTCATTTGCAATCCCACCAACAATATATTAGGGGTCCCACTTCTCCACACCTTCACCAGCATTTGTTGTTATTCGTGTTTTTTTATGATTGCCATTCTGATTGGAGTTAGGTGAAATCCATTTTGTTGGAGTATAATTTTTCAAAGTAGTTTCTGATAATCCTCTGGATTTCCATACTGTCAGTGGTACACTGAGCAAAATCAAGCAGAAGTCCTCTGAATTCCCAACAAGTCATGTTTTCTTAAAAACAAAAAGCTCCCCCTCAGGGGCCAGCATTTCCATAGGCCCAAATATATTCCTAAAGTGCAAATTATGCTCTTCAGAAAATTATTTTCTAGACTGCACCTACCCAGGAAGCCATTCCTTATGCCTCCAAGGATGTCAATGGCAGTAGAATGGGATGAGTCAAGATTCTTCCCCTGGCCGGGATGAAACATAAATTTGACCCAAATCCAGGCATGGTGGCTCACACCTGTAATTCCAGTACCTGGAAGGCTGAAACAGGAAACTTGCAGGTTCACAGCCAGCCTCAGAAACTTAGTGAGCCTCACAGCCTCATCAACTTAGCAAGACCATGCTTCAAAATAAAAAATAAAATAGGGCTGATGGTGTAGCTTGGGGGTAAAATGTCCCTGGGTTTAATCTCCGCATCTCACACACACACACACACACACACACACACATATCTATCTATCTATCTATCTATCTATCTATCTATCTATCTATCATCTGTTATCTATCTATATGTGTGTGTGTTTACCTAAATTCTTTTTCCTGCCTCTGAGATATAGGTGTCAGATACCAATTCCAAGCTCTAGAGAATTCATTCAGTCATTCAACAACCCTATCCTTGTCCGTATTTTATAGATGAGGAAACTGAGACACAGAAAGATGAAGAAACCTACCAAGATCATACAATTAGTAAGCCGTGGAGCTGAGACTCAAGGCTAAACAGTCTGTTTTTTTCCTACTTTGAGGTCCATCAGTTCAGGGCCACATCCTGCAAAATGTCTTCCTGACCACCCCAGCCCAGGTATAAATTCTCTCTCTCTTCCCAAGACCTCTAGCAATTATTTGGTAATCAATTCCTCATCTGGCATTCTTATATGGAAATCAAAGCAAAAAAAAAAATGCTGTCCCTTCATCTTCCCTCAGCCTCATATGAGTCTTTCCATGCATAGTATTTTGTCTTTGCAAAGGGAAAGGTGATGCTGGTCAGGAAAGATGGCCTGGAATATGCAAAAGGAGCTAGTTACAGGCTAGAAGAATACCTCTCACTTAGCAGAAGAAAAGCCTGGGTATATTACCAACAAAATCTTCTTCAAGACCATTCAGCAAGTTATCTTAACTCTAGGAGAGTAACCTCGGATGGTTCTTGGTGACAAAGAAAACAATAACAAAAATTAAATACATCCTGTCCTGGATTACACAGGACAAGAGCCCGGCCAACACCATTGGGAGGCAGTAGAACACAGAGTTACACTCTGAGCTCCAGGGCCTGTGTCCTCATCTTCATTTCATAAGTGCTTCATAATTAATGATGCAGAGATGACAGTCTCTATACTGTTAGGGTGATTCTTTAGCAGAAATCAATAGTCTGTCACAGGAAATCCTTTTGAGAAGAGACTGTTTACTCATTTTCATTATCATGATAGATAACATTTATTGAATTCTTATCATGTGCAAGGCACTGGATGTGAATAACCACATCTTTCCAGCCTGGGAAAAAGTATATTAGGTATCAGATGTCACAAGGTACTGATTCCTTGCATTGAACCAAGCCAGTGCCTGTCCTGAGAAGGTTCCATTTTAGGCAACCTGGAAGAGAACCCATGAAGTGAAATAACAAACCCTTTGTAATGCACCTTATTGAACAACAAGGTTTCTACATAAATGATGATGTGACTTGGAATGGTGTGATGAGTGGGTTCAAATCCTTCCTCCATTACTATGTGACTGCCAGAAAGGTAACTAATCTATCTGAGCCTCAGTTTCCCAAAAGAAAAGGGAAATAAGAATACCTTACCAGAGCTGTGAGGACCAAAAGAGCATCACAGTATCTGAGAGCAGCTAACAGAGTAAGCCCCCAGGAGAGGCCTGCTCCTTTCTCCCCCATATGAGCATCTAAAACTTCCTCTTTGACATGCCAACAATGATGAGTGATTTTGAGAGAAGCCTTCCTACATTTCTTGCTTAACTTACTAAATGGAAAAAATGTATATCTTTTAACCTTCTTTGGATATCCCTAGGTCATAATTGAGATGTAAGACAGCTTCTACACTATGCGGCTCTAGAATGGTTGATTCTGCAATCTTCCTCTTTTCAGGAATGAGTGTCAGCTTTGAGCAGCACTGCCTCACGCCCTCCCTCTCCAGGGGTCCTCTCCCTGGATCACCCCTTCAGCAATCTCCAGTTTCACAAAACTATAGCTCAAAATAGATTCTGGCCAGAAGATGTCCTGCTGTTGTCTCCTGCAAAGCGAGAGTCACAGGGTCTATGGCAGCTCCTGCCTTCATCCTCAGAGGTCTTTGGATCTGACTTCCATATCTGTGGATGTTTTTGAGATTGCTGAAGTGCCCCCTCGAAGTTCAGGGGACACCTGAAGTGGTCAGTTCTGGATACCCACATAACTTCCAACTTATATTTTTCCCTTGAGCCTGTATTAGTTACTTAATTCTTAAGCCTTAAGGGGGAGGGTAAAGAATATGATAATGACATATTCTCTAATTCTTTTCCTTTATGTTCCCAAAGACTTTGTGTGGGCACATGTGGCTAATCTGAGCATAGCTTTGCAATCTGTAACAGTTCTCCCTTTCTATGGCAGACAAGTCCTGGCTGAAATCCAAAGCAAAAGGAGGCCTTTTTAATAGACCTCATTTGAAGTGCTTCTCTTTGGCTATCCAAATAAAGCCCATTCCTGCACTCGGTCAAAACACCTTCACTGAGCCGGGCGTGGTGGTGCACACTTGTAATCCCAGCATTTGGGAGGCTGAGACCGGAGGATCTGGGTTCAAGGTCAGCCTCAGCTACCTAGTGAGGCCTTCTGCAACTTAGTGAGACTCTGTTTCAAAATAAAGAATAAAAAATAGGGCTTAGGGGTATAGATTGGAGGTAGAATTCCCCTGAGTTCAATCCCCAGTACCAAAAAAAAAAAAAGAAAAAAATCACTTCACGAAGGCTTCCCTAATCAACCTAGGGCCCTGGCCTATCCTTTTCTACGCTCAGCTCAGTTAGTTGTCTTATGCCTTGGGTGGCCTCTTGCTTATATTTAAGCCAAGCAAATATGACTTTTCCCTTATTACTCCATCCTTCCTATAAAGCTTATGCTACCTGTAGATTTTATTGTAAATCTTCTTGGGCAATGAGTTTGTAAAACTGTATGCCCCATTCCTACCCCAACTATTTCTTTTTTTTTTTTTTTTTTTTTTTTTTTTTTTTTTTTTTTTTTTCGGTATTGAGGATGGAACTCAGGGGCATTCTACCTCCAAGCTACACCCCCAGCCCTATTTTTTATTCTTTATTTTGAAACCGAGTCTCACTAAGTTGCAGAGTGCCTCACTAGGTAGCTGAGGCTGGCCGCGAACCCGGATCCTCCAGTCTCAGCCTCCCAAATGCTGGGATTACAAGCGTGCGCCACCACACCCGGCTCTTACCCCAACTATTTCTAAGTAGTTAAAAGTTAGAACTTTATCACTTGGCCTGATTGGATGGGCACTCCTGTATGGATATACCTTGGTAAAAGAGGGCCCTGGCCCCAAACACACACCCACAACCTCCTATTCCTAAGCCAAAGAAGAAGTTGATTGCTGGCCACTGAAAAACTCTTACCTCCAACTGGCCTGCTGTCTCAGGCCAGTCTGGATGCACAAATGACATGGAATCAAAATCAAGTCTCAGCCTTCCAGAATGTGAAGAGCAAATAAATCCTTATTGAATAAGACTTCTTAATTGAGTTTCTTTTATGAGGCAATTAATGAGCACTTCTGACTTTTTCTACTGGAATATCAAACTCCAACCATCAGTATTAACAAGATGGGGATGGGGTATGGGGAGAAAGGAAAAAGACATGAAGGCAACCATGCCTAACCCCTCAGCAAGATTGCCCAATTAAGTGGTGTTCCTTATCACTAACCCTTGCCCACGGATTCTGGCTACTTTTAGGGAAATGCAATTACAAGAAAGACAGAACAATCTGTACCCAGATGGAATGAGCCAGCATTTCATTGTGCTAAAACGATGTGAGCATGAATATTACTAGTTCTGTAGCTGTCAACTTAAGGGTCTATCCCCAAGATATATGCTCACACACTACTTGAATTGCCTGTGGAGTGTTTTGTTTTCTAGGCATGCATACATATAGGTTTGGTTATTACCATTTTGTGTTTTTGTTGGTCCTGTTTTGGGGAATGAACATGGGGCACTTTTTTCTTTAATTTCTAAGAATCCAAACAATTAAATGTTTTTACTTCAACT
>PVLC010030723.1:0-19300 GCA_004027655.1 Graphiurus murinus
TGCGGTACTGGGGATTGAACTCAGGGGCATTCTACCTCCGAGTTATACCCCCAGCCCTATTTTTTATTCTTTATTTTGAAACCGGGTCTCACTGAGTTGCGGAGTGCCTCACTAGGTAGCTGAGACTGGTCGCGAACCCGGATCCTCCGGTCTCAGCTTCCCGAATGCTGGGATTACAAGCGTGCGCCACCACGCCCGGCTTGGATTTCCTTATTTCTAAGCCAGTTTAAGCCTTATGTCTGTTACCTGCTGCTGGAAATAACCTGACTGATACAGGTGTTCCTTACTTGATTCATATAAATAGGCCTTTATATCATCTTTTTCTCTCACGTATACAAAATTATTTTTGTTGTGTTCTTTGACAACCAAGAATTCTCAAAACATACCATACACAGTTAATTGTGTTAGCAATATAATATTAAGACTCCAGTAAGACTAATCAAGAAGCTGGGCCTGGTGGTTTACACCTGTAATTCCAGTATTTGGGAGACAGAGACAGGAGAATAGTAGGTTCAAGGCTAGCCTCAGCAATTTAGCAATACTCTCGTCAACTTAGCGAGTTCTTATTTCAAAGTTAAAAAATAAAAATAAAAAGGGCTGGGGTTATAGGTCAAAAGTAGAATGCCCTGTTCAAAATAAAAAATAAAATAGGGTTGGGGGTAGAATCCCCCTAGGTTCAATCCCTAGTACCACAAAAAAAAAAAAAGAACTCAAATTCATAAGATTTGGCCAAACTGGTCAATCATCCCATAAGCATTTGCTGACAGCCTACTATGCATCCAGCATTAAATAATGTGAAGTCTGCTACACCCTGATTCTGTCCCTTTAAATTACATTTCAGTACAAAGAAAATAGGGCAATCTGTGATTATGCATATATTCATTACAAACTACTGCACAAATATTTGGCTCATAACTATGAGTTAAATGGTATGACATTTCCATGAGAAAATTAATTACTTGAACATGTGTTATATAAAATATGTCAAATCATTTATTTGGATGTTGTAGATTGCATATTAGCATTTCACCAGAGGAAATACATGAGAAATAAACATGAGATGCATGCGCTATACATTGTAAATGTCAGGTTAAGCCCAAGGGCTTTTTGCAAGTGAACAATTTGTTTCCGGATGAGGAGAGTGGCGTCTGAAAGATCACAGACCCAAAGAGGAAGCCATTCTGCGACGAGCTCTCCAGGCATTTAGAGGTTGCACCTATTGATAACTTGTCTATTTAAAGAGTAGGTTTCTTACAAGTAGCTATGTGTAAAGAATGGATAGATTAATCATTTCAGATAGCAAACTGTCATTAAAAATCATTTGGAATTCTAACTGCACAGGAATAAAAAATTAATATTTATGACGTGGTATGAGTACCTACACTCTGATGCTTTTTATGATTTCAACAATTTTGAAGGAGAAGGAACTGTATGGAGATGTATAAGTTAGAGATTGCAATAAATGATGGTGCAAGATACCTGATTTGTTTGTTTGTTTGTTTGTAAGTACTGGTGATCGAACCCAGGGGCATTCTACATCTGAGCTAAACCCCTAACCCATTTTATTTTTTATTTTGAAAAGGTCTCTCTGAGTTACCACTCACTGGCCTAAAACTTGCTATTGTCCTACTCAGCCTCCCAAGTACTAAAATTTCAGGTGTGTGCCACCACTCCTGGCTAAGAAAATTTAATTTTAAAAAAGAAACCAGCAAGATCAGATATGTATACAAACAAAATGAAGCCAGCCTTTTTTATTGAAGGCCAAAGACCAGTTCAGAAATAGAAGAAACTAGCCAGGTGTGGTGGTGCACACCTGGAATCCCAGTACTTGGGAGGCTGAGACAAGAGGATCACAGATTAGTGGCCAGCCTTAGCAAATTAGCGAGACCTTGTTTCAAAAATAAATAAAATGAGGATGAGGGTGTGGTTCAGAGGTAGAATACCCCTGGGTTCAATTCCCAGAACCACAAAAAAGAAAGGAACAAAGGAGAAACTTCCCCAGTAAAGCATATGGACTTTGCTCTAAATGCTCCAAAGAGAATATGCTTATTCATCCCTGCATAAAGCAGAATATTTCCCATATTAACATAGATACAGGATGAGTGACACCCATTGCATAACTTAACCATGTTATAGCAGGTTTTCATTATATCCTCTCTCATTTTAAGTCCCAAGATTCATCATAGAAAATAACCTGGTTGCCTAATTAGAATGTCTAGTGTCAAACTTCCCGTTCACAAAATGGTATTTGTTGCAGAATTTACAAATGTCTTAATTTATTTCTAATTTTCCTAGTTTCAGTATAATCATTCTCTAGGCTGAAATTCTTTAAACACATTTGCATAGAGATTGTAATTTTTCTCTTGGGCATTGTTATGACTTGGATATTAAATGTCTCCCAAAGAAGCTCATGTATTAGACAATGCAGCCAGGTTTGGAAGCAGAACACAGCTGGAGGGGCTAGATCCCTGGAGGCATGGCCTTGAGGACTATGTGTGTTCCTGACCACTTCCTCTCCCTGCTTTGTGGCTGGCATGAGCTGAGGGCGACTCCTTCACCATGCCATAAAGCCCTGCTGCTGAGTTGTTCCTGCATGAGCCAGCGACCATGAACTGACCTCTGAAATCCTGAGCCCTAATAAACCTTCCTTACTCTAAGTTGTACTTGGCAAGCGTTTTGGTCACAGTGACAGAAAACCTGACTAAACATGCAGCAAGGTGCATTCTTTTACTCTGATTTAGTCTTCACCATGTGTGAATTGTGTTGCCACAATTGCAGAGAACAGAATGAGTTGCCCAAGAGTAATGTGTTCATAGGCTGAGGGTGTTTTGCTTGAAGAGGCAATGGCAAGAATGTTTCTATGCAGACTTGGATACAGTCCATGATTTGAACTATTTTAAACAATGTAGGTGGAGGTCACAGTATTGTTTATAATAATTTTATTGTGGTGCTAGGGATGGAACCCAAGGCCTTGTGCATGCTAGGCAAGGACTCTACCACTGAGCTACACCCCCAGCCCTACGATAATTTTTTAAAGAATATGTATAGGGTAGCCAGGCATGATGGTGCACACCAGTACCCGGGAAGCTGAGACAGGAGGATCACAGGTTTGAGGCCAGCCTCAGCAACTTAGCAAGCCCCTCAGAAATTTTGCAAGACCCTGTTTCAAAATAAAAATAAAAAAGGAGTGGGGGCATAGCTCTGAGGCAAAATGCCCTTGGGTTCAATCCCCAGTAACAGAAGAAAAAAAAAAGAATATGAATAGGGTGGAAAAAAGGAATATGTAAAGAAATCTCTAATCAATCCAGTAACTGTTAGCATGCATGAGGCTCTGGGTTCAATCCCCAGTACCCCCCCCACACACACACACACATGTGCACGGGAAGTTTAAGTCCTTCAGTATTCTTCTTTCTAAAGATTGTTTTGGCTTTTCTGAGTCCTTTGCTGGATGAGTGAATGAATCGCCGCAGCTTAGATTAATTACGATTAGTTCATCAGTGAGTGACAGATCACCCAAGACAGCACACATCTGCATGAGATAGAAGTTTATTTTTCTGTCATATAAATAAGTGGATACGTAGCATAGAGCAATTTGGGTACTTGACTGTGTAGGGTGCCTTGCTCCTTCCAGATCTGGTTTTCCATTCCTAGGATATTGTCCTCAAACTTATGGTTTAAGACAACATCTTACAAAATTGCATCAGAAAGAGTAAAATACTAAGGAATAATTTAACAAAAGAAGTGCAAGACTTGCACACTGAAAATTGCAAAACATCAGTGAAAGAAATTGAAGACCTAAATATGTGGAATGATAATCTGTGTTCATGGATGAGAAGATTTAATATTGCTAACATCACTATCCTCTTCAAAGTGATCTACAAATTCAGTGTCATCTCCACCAAAATTCTAACCAGATACTTTATAGAAATTAGAAAGTTGATCTACAAACTCAAAAGGAAATTCAAAAGACTCAGAATAGCCAAAACAGTGTGTGTGTGTGTGTGTGTGTGTGTGTGTGTGTGTGTGTGTGTGTGTTGCTAAGGTTTGAACCCAGGGGCATTCTACCTCTAAGCTACACCTTCAGCCCTATTTTATTTTTTATTTGGAAACAGAGTCTCACTAAGTTGCTGAAGGTATTGCTAAATTGCTAAAGCTGGCCACAAACCTGCAATCCTCCTGTCTCAGCCTCCCAAGTACTGAAATTATAGACATGTACCATCATGCCTGGCCAAAACAATCGTTGGAAAGAACAAAATTGAAGGACTTAAACTCTCTGCCTTTGTGGGTGGGGAAGAGAGTACTGGGGATTGAACCTAGAGCCTTCTACATGATTGGCAAGTGCTCTGTCATTGAGCTACACCCCTAGCCCCAACTTCCTGATTGTAATACTACAATCTAAGTAATAAACATAATATAGTACAGGCACAAGGGTGGACATACAGACCAATGGAATGAGTCCATAAATAGATATCACATTTACATTCAATTGATTTCTTTTCTTTGCAGAGCTGGGGATGGAACCCAGGGCTTTGCACATGCTTGGCAAGCATTCTGCCACTGAGCCACATCACCAGCCCATTTTTTGTTTGCTTGCTCTCTTGCTTGCTTGCTGTTTTGAGACCGAGTCTCACTGAGTTACCCAGGCTGGCTAAAAACCTGCAATCCTCCTGCATCAACCTCCAGAGTAGCTGGGATTACAGGTGTGTGCCACCACACCTGGTCCTTGTTTTTAAAGCAAAAAAAGATACTATGTGATGTGGTCCTCAATGTGTGTAGAGAAAATATCTAAGACAATTATATTATAAGCATGGGAGGGGGAAAGATTTATAGGGAGGTAAGATTTCTATACTTCACTCAAGCTGGTAAAATGTAGACACTCGTAGGCTGTGATAACTTAGGGTTTGTGTAATGCTTAAGGTGAACACTGAGAACCTACACAAAGAGACATTCAAACTGCTCTAGAACCTGGAGGGGAGCAGTTCAAGATGCTGCTTTGGTCTACTGGGTAGAGGCTATGGATTCTACTAAACGTCCTATAGTACAAAGAAGAGTATGCAACAACAAATAATTATGTCAACAGTGCTGAGGCTGGGAAACTCTGGCCTATACCCTTACCAATGTTGGATATTATCATTCTTTTTAATAACATTTTTCTTTGTTTTGTATTTTAACCTCTGTTTATGTAGCTAATATAGGGGTGAAAGGAAAAGCTTGCTTCCACTCTCTGAAGGTTCCTGAAATGACCTTATTACTGTGCAAAAAACTCTGCTCCATTTGCCACACATTGGAAGCCAATTAGTCAAGAAGTGAGGCAGTAACTGGGCATGGTGGCGCATGCTTGTAATCCCAGCATTTGGGAGGCTGAGACCTGAGGATCCGGGTTCGTGGCCAGCCTCAGCTGCTTAGTGAGGTCCTCCGCAACCCTGTTTCAAAAATAAAGAATAAAAAATAGGGCTGGGGGTGTAGCTCAGAGGTAGAATGTCCCTGGGTTCAATCCTCAGTACTGCAAAAACAAAACAAAAAAAGAAGCGAGGCAGTGGTAAAGAAAGAACTTCTTTTTGTGGTACTGGGGGTTGCTCTACCTCTGTGACTCTGTGATCCTCCTGTGATCCTCCTGTCTCAGCCTCCCAAGTACTGGGATTACAGGCATGCACCACCACACCTGGATGAGAAAGAACTTTATAATGCTAAGATAGCCTTACTGGAAGATGGGGGACATTATGGTTTGGATCTGGAATGACCCCAAAGGCTCATGTACTTAAACACTTGGTCCCAAAAGCAACAATATCCAGAGGTAGGGTTTTTAGGATATGATTGGCTCATGAGGGTTCTACCTGATCAATGGATTAATTCATTTGGTGGATTAAAAATATGAAAGAATTATTGTGAGGTGGGACCTAGTTGGAGGAAGTGAGCCAATGGTGTGTGTCCTGGAAGTTTATCTTGTCCTCAGTGCCCCCTTCTCACTCCTTTGTGCTGCACGATTTTCTGCCTCACCTCAGGCACAAAGCCAGCTGACCATGGACTGAAACCTCTGAAACCATGAGCCAAAATAAGCTTTTCCTCCTTTAGGTTGTTTATGTGAGGTATTTTGGTCACAGCGACATAAAGCTGACTAACACAAGGGCTAACATCCTAAGGACTATCTTAGCTCACAACTGCAAGCAGTGTTTACTTAGGACATTTACAGAAATATATTTTTAGCCATGGAGGGGTGGTTACAGTAATCATTAATTACACAAGAGTAATCATTAGTCCAGCAGTGGTCCATTTCTTTGATGTACATTTTGATGTTATCTAAAGGTCACCAGATGTACTAGGTTCTGTAAATCTAAAGAAAGATTACCGATTAGGAGATCTCATGACCAATATTTCTCTTGTTCCTTTCTCCTGGAATAGCTGACTCTAGCAGTTATTATCTTCATCATTTAGGTATGGCTTTTTTTAGAATGCAGGCTAAAGTAAACAAAAGGCATATTTGCAAAGGGCAATTTGAAAAGGACAAGTTAACCCATTAGGTGGCTTCAATTTGACAATATACATATTAAATAGGAGAAAAAAACATATTCATTTAGTGCATGCAGAGGGAATCACATAGTGTCATTTCTCGCCAGCCCAATAGGATTCAGAAGCTTATTAACTTCTTTACTATAGGGGAGGGTGAGACTCAGGACTACAGATAATTTTGAACTATTGTAAATAATTATTAGGGGGATGAATGGACCTGGGAGCAGAAATTAGCTTGTAAGAGGATTCTCTTTAGAATTTGAATGAGCCCAAGAGACAGATATTATGTTGAAATAAAGTCCATCAAGGTGTGGTTCCATTCTTCAGTCCTCTTTTCTGCCATAGATAATGAGATTTTCCAGGGTGGAAATGGTAGGCAATTGTGTTCTCTTTTGAAGGGGGGGCGTGTCTGGTTTTAATATAGATAAAGAAATCTGGAGACAGTCTCTCCCTGTGTTTGGAGAAGTGAAGGGAGACAAGGGTAGAGGGATCTTCAGTCTGAGGCAACTTCTAAGGCCTCTTGGCATGTCAAAAGTCTTTAGGGTATTGTTTTTTGAACCCCAATACCAGTAAAAATTGAATTTTCTTTAGCCACCACCACCTTGTCATTCTTTTTAATTTTGTAGATCTGGTGCTTTGAAAAAAATTATTTCATTTTGTACCCCTTCAGGAGAATAAAGTTATTTTTACTACTTTATATATTGCTTGAATTTGTTATAATGAATGTGTGTTATTTTTTCCAATTTTTGTGATGCCATTAAAGAGTCTTCAAAAATACCATAGATAAAAGAGAATTCTAAAATATGTTCAAGTAACCCACAGGAATATAGGTAAAGAACGCAGGAAACAAGTAGGGAAAAAAATAACATGAAAAACTTAAGTCTTAACATCACTGGTTACATTAAATGTAAACAGTCTGATTATATCCACTGGAAGAAGAGTAGATTAAAGCATATGAGGCAACTATGAAACTCATTTCAAATGCAACATAGGTAGGTTGTAAGTAAAAGAATAAAAAATATATACCATGCAAACATTAATTAAAAGAAAGCAGGATTGGCTATATTAATATCAGATACAGCAGTCTTCAGAGCAAAGAAAATTACTGTGGGAAGAGAAGAATTTTACATAATGATAAAAAGATCAATCTAGCCGGACATGGTGGCACACACTTGTAATCCCAGTACTTGGGAGGCTGAGACTGGAGGATCTGGGTTCATGGCCAGCCTCAGCTACTTAGTGAGGCCCTCTGCAACTTGGTGAGACCCTGTTTCAAAATAAAGAATAAAAAATAGGGCTAGGGGTGTAGCTTGGAGGTAGAGTGCCCCTGGTTTCCATCCCCAGTGCCACACACACACAAAAAAAGATCAGTCTACCTAAAAGATAGAATAATCTTAAATACCTATGCGCAAACCAAGAGAGCTGTAAAACACATGAAGCAAAATCTAATACATCTGAAAGAAAAAATAGAAAAATCCACCACCATTATAATTGGAGATTTAATGCTCCTTCATAAACAATTGATAAAACTTCTAGGAGACAATCACCAAGGATTTATAAGAATATATACACCATCAACCAATCATCAATCTAATAAATATTTATAGGACATGCACCCAGTTACAGAGGCATACACTTTCTTTTAAAGTATCCATGGAACATAGAACACGATAGGCCATATCCTGGGTCATAAAACAAACCTCTGCAAATTTAAAAGAATTGAAATCATAGAGTGTGTGTTCTCTGACCATAAAATAGTCAAATGGAAAACCAGTAAGACAAAGATAAAAGAAATTATCCAAGCACCTGAAAATAAAAGGATATATTTCTTTTTTTCTGTACTAGGAATTGAACCCATGGATGCTCTATAACTGACTTACATCTTCCTAAACATTTTTCTTTTCTTTTCTTTATTTTGAGACCCCACTAAATTGCCCAGGCTGGACTCAAACTTGAAATCCTTCTGCCTCAGCCTCCTAAATTGCTGGGATTACAGGCATACAAAAAAGTGCCTGGTTCAAAAAAGCATACTTCTAAACAACACACTGATAAAAAAAAAGTATTAAAAGAAGTTAAAATACACTTAATTAGATGAAGATAAAAATATAACACACCATTGTAAGATGCCAAGCATGGTGGCGCACACTTGGGAAGCTGAGACAGGGGTATCGCAGGTTTGAAGCAAGCCTCAGCAACATAGTGAGGTTTTTAGCAATCTAATGAGACCTTGTTTTCAAACCAAAAAATAAAAAGGGCTGGAGGTGGGTGTAACTTGGACGTAGAATGCCCCTGGGTTCAATCCCCAGTACCACAGAGAGAGAGAGAGGGAGAAGGAGAGAGAGAGAGAGAGACTATTAAACCAGTTCTAATAAGAAAATTTTTAATTATAAGAAAATGTTTGCATAAAAAAGAGGAAAGGGCCCAGTACAGTGGCCCATGCCTACAATCCTTACTGCTCTAGCTGCCCAGGTGGCTAAGTTTGAGGTCACCTGGGCAACTTAGCAAGACCTTGTTTCAAAGTAAATTTTTAAAAAATGTCTGGGGATGCAGCTCAGTGATAGAGCACCCCTACCCCCTGGGTTCAATCTTCAGGTTGGAGGAGGAGGATAAGGAGGAGAATCTCCTTTAAATACCACATAAGAACTGAGTATGTAGCTCAGTGGTAAAGCACTTGCCTAGTATACAGAAGTCCCTGGGTTCTATCCTCATCGCCTCTAAAACAAAACAAATAAAACCTACATAAAAAAAGAGAAAAATAAACCCCATAGAGACAGAAGAAGAAACAATAAAAATAAAGGCAGAAATCAGTGAAACTGAAAACAGAAAAACAATAGATAAAAAATTAAAAAGCAGGGAGCTGGTTCTTTGAAAAGAGCAATGAAATTGTCAAGTCCCTAGCAAGACTTACAAAGAACAAACAAGAGAAGGCACAAATTACGAATACTGAAAATGAAACAGTATATCACCACAGAATCTACAAACATTAAAAGGATCATAAGGGAATGCCATGAATGACTTTACACACATAAATTTGATAAATTAGATGAAATGGACCAATTCCTTTAAAAACACAAATTACTGTAACTTACCCAATATGAAATAGATAATTTGGGTAACATTATAGAAATTGAATGTGTAACTTTAAAACTTCCCAAGAAAGTAATCCCCAGGCCCATATGAATTCTACCAAAGATGAATTCCAGGTGAATTCTATTAAACATCTAAAAAAGAATTAACACCAAATTGACAAAATAGTTTCCAAAACAGAGGAGAGAACATTTCCCAACTAATTTTATGAGGCCAGTATTATCAGAAAAAAATAAACCAAAACCATCAAAAAGGAAAATTGAAGACTAATAACTCTTATGATTTACAGGCACAAAAGTACTTAACAAAATATTAGTAAATAGAATTAAGAAACCTACAAAAAGAATTACACGTTATGAACAAAGGGCATTTATATTCCAGAGATGCCATGCTAGATCTATATTTGAAAATCAATGACCAGGCGTGGTGGCGCACGTGTGGTGGCGCACGCTTGTAATCCCAGCATTTGGGAGGCTGAGACAGGAGGATCCGGGTTCGCGGCCAGCCTCAGCTACCTTGTGAGGCACTCCACAACTTAGTGAGACTCGGCTTCAAAATAAAGAATAAAAAATAGGGCTGGGGGTATAGCTCGGAGGTAGAATGCCCCTGAGTTCAACCCCCAGTACCGCAAAAACAAAAAAAGAAAATCAGTGCATGTAAACCACCATCATATTAACAGGCCAGAGAAGAAAAATAATATGATTGCATCAATTGGTGCTGCCCGCCACCATGAGCTGAGCAGCTTTCCTCTGCCAAGCCCATCCACTGTGATGCTCTGCCTCACCTCAACCCCA
The DNA here is from genome assembly GCA_004027655.1 of Graphiurus murinus. Lineage (NCBI taxonomy): Eukaryota > Metazoa > Chordata > Mammalia > Rodentia > Gliridae > Graphiurus > Graphiurus murinus. Next base: position 10,389 of record PVLC010030723.1, read on the forward strand.
GAGCAATGGAGCAAGCTGACCGTGAACTGAGTCCTCCAGAACTATGAGCCAAAGTAAATCTTTCCTCCTCTAAATTGTTTTTCTCAGGCACCTGTCACATCAAAGCAAAGTTGACCAATGCAAGCCCCTAACTATGTCTGTCTGTTGTTGCTTCTTTGGGGAGGGCTGTAACAGTTCCAAGAGGGAATCAGGTGCTGACAGCAATGCTGAGCCTATGATTCAGGTACAGTACGTGTTGGTATCCAACTATAGAAGCAAGAGAACTCAGAGCTGAGCCTCTAGACCGGGAGGTGGTAGATGTCATGGAGAAAAACAAAAATCGCTGGCACTTTGTTAGCACCTCTGAGGAGCAGGCCCAGGTCCTTGCCACCCTCCTGGAGGCCAAGAATGGTTCTCTGGTAGACTGAGCCATCAATACCTCTAAGACCAAGGAAGTGTTTAGAAGATATCTGGATCATTGGTAGACCCTGGATGGGACGATCAAAAGGCATGATCAAGAGAACTATGTCAAGTTTGCCTAACACAAACCAAAGTTGGTCATCTCACAAATTCAGCTCAATCCCCAGCACCCTACACACACAAAAGATCAGTTCCCCAAACTGAAGGATAGGACATCCACCGCACAGAGAATTGACATGGGGTTCCAGTTGCTGATGCCACCAGAGCTCCTTCCGTTGATGTAAAGTACTACATCATTGCTGAATTCCAGTCGTCCATTTTGGACAGGATCCTCTTTTGGAGTGGGCAGAAGGCAGAAGCCATCTAGAGGATCTCAGGCATCAGGTGGTACATACAGCTAGATGAGAAGGAGGGCTGGGCCCCTGCATCATACATCGATAAATGCAAAAAGCTTAGCCAAGCATATGGCACATACTTATAATCACAGTACTTAAGAGAGTGAGGCAGGAAGATTGCAGGTTCAAGGCTAGCATAGTAACTTAGCAAGACCTTGTTTCAAAATAAAACATAGAATAGGGCTGGGGGTATAGTTCAGAGTTAGAGCACCCCTGAGTTCAATCCCTAGTACCACAAATAAAATAAAATAAATGCTAAACCAGGTGTGGTGGCCCACACTTGTAATCCCAGTACTTGGGAGGCTGAGACAGGAGGATCACAGGTTCATGGCCAGCCTCAGCAACTCAGTGAGGCCCTCTGCCACTTAACGAGACCTTATTTCCAAGTAAATAAAATAGAACTGAGGGTGTAGCTCAGAGGTAGAATGCTTCTGGATTCAACTCCCAGTACCACTAAATAATAAGATTATATATATATATATATATATATAAATGCTAGAAGCTCAACCTGAGCTGTGGCACAAGTACACTGACCCAGTATCCTGACTATTGCCCCCAGAAAGCTTGAGGAAACTAGGGAGGGTCCTGCAGATTCTAGGAAGCTATAGGACTCCATGCAGAAACTCATTTATGAACATCCTGAATATGACACCCCTGTCTTTGGCTTTGACTCTGAGCTGGAGCCAGGCAATGAGCCTGTAGAGGACAAACTGCTGGGGACAGGCAGCCTGGCTAGCCCTGCAGGCCTCAGCCTGCCTGCCTCTTCAATGCAGCAGGCCTGCTTCAAGGTGAGTGAGTCTTCAGAGGACATGGCCCTGGAAGAGAAGACCATGAAGGCTTCGGGCCATATGTGAGGATATCCAGGTGTCCAGAGGCTCCTCTGAAGTTAGCGACCTCCAGGGGCCTCTTCACTGTCCCTTGCCAGGAAAAACTCCCCCAAATCAGCCTCCCCCAGGGTACTGCCACTCCTAAAACTCAAAGCAGAGGTGTAGGTCCAGATAGAATTAGGGAAAACAGCTCCTTGGCCTTTTTTTCCTGGTTTATCATTACTTACACCACCACCTCCTCCTCCTTGTCTGAGAACAGTGGCCACCTGGAGCTCTGATCTGTCTTGGATGCAGGCACTGTGGTGTTCCCAAGGACAGGGAGAGCAAAGATGCTGATGTGAAGGGTGGGCTGACCTCCTGCATCCATACTAACCTATCAGTCCTGCCCAAGCTATACCTAAATTGAGCAGAGTTATAGACAAAAGAAGATGGACATCAGCTCTTTCTGGCAGTTACTGAGACTCAGGCCAGATCCAGGGGGTTCTCAAGGGCTCTAAGAGTGAGGATTCAGAGCTCCTCACACACATACCACCACCACCAAAAAAAAAGAATATTCTAGAACTGGATGATAATGCTGGTTATACAGTACTGAAATACTAAAAACCACTAACCACTGGATTATGTGCTTTAAAATGGTTAAAATAATGAACTTTTGTATTTAAACTTTAACTCATGAAAATAAAGCAAAACAGTTCAACTCTCATTCATGATAAAAATGCTCAGAGAACCAGGAATAAAGAACTTTCTCAATTTGATAAAGAACACCTTCAAAAACCTTGTAGCTGACATTAGACATAATAGTGAAAGACTGAATGTTTTCCTCTTAAGATGCAAAGCAAGGCAAGAATGTCTGCTTTCATCATTCTTAGTCATCATAACACTGGAACCCCAGAAAGTACAATACTATAATAAAAATCATATGGACCAGGAAGGAAGAAATAAAAGTATTATTTTCAGGTGACATGATGGTTTACATAGAAAATTTGAGGGAATCTACATAAAAGCTTCTAGAACTAATAAATGGGTAATAACAAAAAGTTGGAAACAATTCAAATGTCCTTCAATAGATAAATGGTTAAACAAACTTTTATATATCCATACTGTGGAATAGTTTTTAACAATAAAAAGGAACAAATTATTAATATACACAGCTATTTAGATGGTAGTATGCTAAATGAAAAGGGACAATCTCAAGGGTCACATACTGAATGATTTCATTTAAACAACATTCTCGCCGGGTGTGGTGGCGCACGCTTGTAATCCCAGCATTCAGGAGGCTGAGACTGGAGGATCCGGGTTCACCGCCAGCCTCAGCTACCTAGTGAGGCACTCCGCAACTTAGTGAGACTCGGCTTCAAAATAAAGAATAAAAAATAGGGCTGGGGGTATAGCTCGGAGGCAGAATGTCCCTGAGTTCAATCCCCAGAACCACAAAAAAAATAAATAAATGAATTAAAAAACCAACATTCTCAGTATGATAAAACTAGGGAGCTGGTGAGCAGATTCACAATTACCAGGAGCTGGGGATAGTGGTGGGAAAATAATGGGTATGACTATAAATGGTACTTAGGAATTCTCTGTATTACTTTTGCAACTTTCTATAAATCTATAATTACTTCAAAATAAGAGTTTACAAACTGTGAAATAAGCTGAAATGAAAAGTAATGAACTAAGCATTGAAATTGAGTTAGTAAAAGAAATGCAGGTGAAACCCAAAGAAAGTAGAAGAAAGGAAATAAGCTAAATAATAAAATAGAAGACAGACAACATAGAGGATGAACAAAATCAAAGGTTAATTTAATAAAAAGATAACACTATGAAAATCTTAATGTCGATGATTTTAGAATTTAGCCAAAATGACAACTCTCTTTGGAAACATAACCAACCCAAATTGAATCAGAGAAAAATAGAAATCCTGCACAGTCCTTTCAGCACCAAGGAAGTAAAATCAATATGTCAACACACCAAGCCCCAGATGGTTTGGTAAAGTTCTACTGAATGCCCAAGGAAGATATCTTTCCATTTTATGGAAATTCTTCCAGGGAATAGAAATAGAAAGAAAGTTCTCTGGCTAACTGTTACAAAGCTAGTACAACCCTGATAGCAAAATTTAAAAAAAAAAAAAAAAAAAGGTAAGAATGAGGTTGAGGGTTTAACTCAGTGGTACAGCATTTGCTTAGCTTGCATCTGGCCAAGGTTCCATCCCCAGCAGTCTGGAGATTTCAGGGATCCAGTCCATGTCAGTCCTGGTCACATCAGTGGAGCTCAGGGCATGGTGGTGGGAAGCAAGGAGAGGGAGAGAGCAAATGTTCTGCCCTCATATGATGGAGGCCAGAAGCAAGAAGGAGGAGGAACCATATATAATCCCCAAGGCCACACCCACAGTGGCCCCTCCCCAGCAGCGAAGTCCTACCTCCAACATGGCTGCCTGGTTTCCATGAGGGTTAGGGGCATTCTAAATCCAAATCATAACAGAATGGAATATTACCGGATGACTTCACTCACAGACGCAGATACAGAGACCCTAAACAAAATGTATGAAAACAGAATCTAGCAATAAACAGAACAGATAAACATCACAACTAAACTGTTCTTATTCTAGCAAGGCAAAGTTAAATTTTAAAAAATCCATTATTTTTATTCACTGACAAAGACCGGGAAAAATTGTTAACAAATATAGTAAAGATATTCAATGCAATTCAATGCCTATTTGGAATAAAATTGCCTAACAATCTAGAGATAGAAGATAACCCAATAAAAGTTATTTACAAAAGAAGACCAGACTAATATCTAAATCTGAAACATGAGAACATTATCTTTAAAATAAAACCAGGTACAAAATAAGAACTATTAGCACCTCTCTTCACCATCACACTAGGGATCTTGTCTGGTAACGTAAAATGAGAAAAATAATTTGTAATGTTTTTAGGCTATAATGACTGGAAAAAGGGAAGACTGTCATTATTTAAAAATTCAACAACATAGTCCCTAGCTTCAGTTCAGTGAAGACGTTTATGATTATTTATGTTTATACTGGTGATAATATGCCCCTGGCACTTTGTTTCCTAGGGAATCTAACAATACAGAAGAGCTTAGAGAAAAATGAGCCCTGTCATAGTTTCATGTGGCTGTTGTAGCTGTTCACAAACTGGGTGATTTAAAACAATAGAAATTTAGCCAGGAGTGGTGGCCCATGCCTATAATCCTAGTACTTGGGAGGCTGTAACAGGGGGATTGCAGGTTCGAGGCCAGCCTCAGCAACTTAGTGGGCCCATGTTTCAAAATAAAGAATGAAAAGGGTTGGAAGTGTAGCTTGGAGGTAGAATGCCACTGGGTTCAATTCTCAGGACCAAAATTGATTAATTAAATAAAACAACAGAAATTTATTCTCTCACAGTTCTAGAGACCAGAAATTTGAAATCAAGGTGTCAGCAGTTACAGTTCTTTGCAGGCTCTAGGAGAGAATTCATTACTTACCTCCCGCAGCTTCTAGTGGCCCTTGGCTTGTGGCCACATCACTCTAATTTCCACTTCCATGGACACCTTGCCTCCTCTTCTTTGCCTTTCACCTCTATTTTTATTTGCTTGTTTGTTTGTTTGTTTTTACAGTATTGGGAATTTAACTCAGGGGTATGTTACCACTGAGCTACATCCCCAGCTCTCTTTATTTTTATTTATTGATTGACTGATACTGGGGATTAAACCTGGAGCATTATACCTCTGAGCTATACTCCCAACCCTCTGAATTTTTTAAAATTTTGAAACAAGGTCTCACTAAGTTGCTGAGTCTAGCCTTGAACCTATGATCCTCCTGTCCCAGCCTTCCAAGTATTGGGATTATAGGCATGTGCCATCACACCTAGCTCCTATTTATTTATTTATTTATCTATTTATTTATTTATTTGAGACAGGGTATCCCTAATTGCCCTGTCTGGCCTTGAACTTTCCATCCTCCTGCCTCAGCCTTCCAAGTAGCTGGGATTACAGACATGTGTCACTGTTCCTGGCTCTGCGTCTCTCCTTTTGTGTGTCTCTTATAGCGACAATGGACAATGGATTTAGGGCTCACCCGGATAAGCTCATCTCGAGATACTTACTTTAGGCTGGGGTGAGACTCAGTAGTAGAAAGCCCTGCCTAGCATGTGAAATGCTTTGGATTCCATATGTAGCACCAACAAGTCAAATCAAATCTAACCAAAGATATTTAACTTAATTATATCTGCAAAGACCCTGTTTTCAAATAGGGTCACATTAGTAAGTCCTAGGGATTCAGATGTGAACATAGCTTTTGGACATGTCACCATATCATTCAATCTGCCACAAGTGGTTAGCAAATCCAACTGAGTATCTCTTGAATTTCAGTAAGATAGAAACCACTTATAAAATAAAGACATGAGCTGGGGGCGTAATTGAGTGGTAGGTTGCTTGCCCAGCATGTAAAAAGCCCTGAGTTCCATCTCCAGCGTCACAATAAGATAAAGACATTTTCATAGAAAACTAAAAATAAATTCTTGTGTGTGTGTGTGTCTGTGTGTGTGTGTGTGTGCACGCGCACACTCACATGTGTATGTTATTGGGAATTGAACCCAAGGGCATTCTACCTCTGAGCTACACTCCCAGTCCTATTTCATTTTGAAACAGTGGCTCACTAAGTTGCTGAGGTGGGCCTCAAACCTGCCATCCTCTTGTCTCAGCTTCCCAAATACTGGGATTACAGGCATGTGCCACTACACCCGGCTAAACAATTCGAGAGAGAGAGTGTGTGTAATTTGACAAACTGATTTAAATTTTATAGAGTAGAATCTGAGATGGGGGTGTGGCTCAAAGGTAGAATGCCCCTGGGTTCAATCCCCAGTTCCAAAAGGAAAAAAGGCATGGACTATAGAATCAGCAGTGGATGAGATGGTGCCTTAACAAGGATTGTTTCTAACTGGGAATAACTATTCCATCTGGGTGTGCCTTCTAGTACTCAGAGAGTATATTATACAGAAAAAGTCTCAGCATCTCATTCTAGAAAAGCCACAGGTGAGCTAGTAAACAAAGAAGAAAGATATGCATCTTTTCCTTCAAGGATACAAGATAATAATATTAATTCATTCTCAACCAAGAGTGGTAAATATAATAAAAGTTCTAACAAGTGGTAGCAAGATTGGGAGGAAAGGAAACCCTTGCACACTATTGGTACAAATGTAAATTAGTACAGCCATTATGGAAAATAGTGTAGAGGTACCTCAAAAAATTAAAAAATGGGGCCTGGCATGGTGATACATGCCTGTAATTCCAGTACTTGAGAGGCTGAGACAGGAGGGTCACAAGTTTGAGACAAGCCTCAGCAACTTAGTGAGGCCCTCAGCAACCTACCAGGACCCTGTTTCAAAACAAAAAATAAAAGCCGGGCGTGGTGGCGCACGCTTGTAATCCCAGCATTTGGGAGGCTGAGACCAGAGGATCTGGGTTCGCGGCCAGCCTCAGCTACCTAGTGAGGCACTCCGCAACTTAGTGAGACTCGGTTTCAAAATAAAGAATAAAAATAGGGCTGGGGGTATAGCTCGGAGGTAGAATGCCCCTGAGTTCAATCCCCAGTACCGCAAAAAAATAAAATAAAATAGGGCTGGGAGTGGAGCTTGTAGGTAGAATGTCCTTGGTTTCAATCCCCAGTACCAGAAAAAAATAAATAAATAAAAATGCAACTCTCGCCGGTCGTGGTGGCTCACGCTTGTAATCCCAGCATTTGGGAGGCTGAGACCGAGGATCCGGGTTCGCGGCCAGCCTCAGCTACCTAGTGAGGCACCCCGCAACTTAGTGAGACCCTGTTTCAAAATAAAAGAATAAAAAACAGGGCTGGGGGTGTAGCTCGGAGGTAGAATGCCCCTGAGTTCAATCCCCAGTACCGCAAAAAAAAAAAAAAAAAAAAATGCAACTCTCATATGATCTAGAAATCGCACTTACAGGTATATGCCCAAAGAAAATAAAATCAGTATGTCAAAATATATCTGCAGTCTCATTTATTGCAGTATTAGTCACAGTTTCCAAGATAGGGAATCAACCTAAGGGCCTGTCAACTGAATAATGGATAAAGAAAATGAGGTATATAAGCACTTTTGAATACCATTCAGTCATAAAAATCAATGAAATCCTGTCATTTGCAACATCATGGATGGAACTGGAGATGATTATATTAAGTGAAATAAGCCATGTAAAGGGACACAAGTACTGCATGATCTTACACATATGTGGGATCTAAAAATGTCGATCTCCTAGAAGTTGAGACTAGAATGGTGGTTACCAGAGCCTGGGGAGAGCTGGGGGGAGAGAAGGATGGGAAGTGGTTGGTCAGTGGATTCTAAGTTACAGCTAGACAGGAGCAAGAAGCTGTGGTGTCACAGTAGCATGCCTATAAACAATGAGAATGTACTATCTGTTTCAAAAAACACAAGAAAGGATACTGAATGTTTTCACTGTGAAGGAATGATAGATAATTGAAGAGACAGATATGTTTAACCTGATTTCAACATTACACATTGAATACAGGTATCAAAACATCACACAGTGCCCTATTAATATACACAATTTTTGTTTTTATGTATCAGTTAATTTGGGGGGAGGGGCACACTGGGGATTAAACTCAGGGACATTCTACCTCTGAGCTACATCTCCAGCCCTATTTTATTTTGAAACAAGGTCTCAGCCTCCTAAGTACTGGGATCACAGGCATGTGCCACCATGCCCAGCTAAAAATGTTTTATTTTTTTAAAGTTTTTAAATAATATCAAAAATTCCCAGTACCTGGGAGGCTGAGACAGAAGAATCTCAGGTTCAAAGCTAGCCTCAGCAACTTAGTGAGACCCTCAGCAACTTAAAAATATCCTGTTTCAAAATGAAAAATAAAATAGGGCTAGAGTGTTGGCAAAACTGAAAATAATAATATTTCCAAGAAACTGGAAATAAACCCCACTTTCTCACCCTGCACAAGAGTCAACTCAAGGTGGATCAAGGACCTGGAAGTCAGACCAGAGATCTTGCAGCTACTTGAAGAGGGCATAGGACCAACACTTGAACACATAGGCACAGGTAAAAACTTTCTCAACAGGACCCAAAAGCACAAGCAACCCTTAGGAAGATCAATCCATGGGATTGCACTAAACTGAAGAGCTTCTGCAAAGCAAAGGAAACTATCAAGAACCTCAACAGAGAACCTACAGAGTGGGAGAAAATTTTTGCCAGTTACACTTCAGATAGAGGTTTAATATCTAGGATATACAAAGAACTCAAGAAAATCGCAACTAAGAAA
>PVLC010030724.1:0-19347 GCA_004027655.1 Graphiurus murinus
ATTACAGTTCTGCCTGGAGACAGAAGCAAGGAAAGGGGAGAGCTGGGCTATAATGGGGTTTCCTGGATAGGTCACTACAGAGGAAGAGGGGGTGATGAGTACCCAGAGACCCAAGTCCAGTCGAGCAGGGGGAGAACAGGTGGGTTCTAAAAGCAGACAGAGGAGGCCACCAAATCCTCCATAGCTTTCTTCCTTCTCCTTTCTAATTATTGTTCTCATTTTGCAGATGACAAAGTGGGGACTCGGCAGGTTGCATGGCGGGACCCCACGGCAGCTCTAGTTTCCACACAGGCTCCTGTCCCTGAGCTTGCTCCGCCACCCTTTGTAAGGCCTGGATCCCTTCCCATCTGGACATCTGCTGGGGACAGGATGTGCCGTCCAGCAACCCCCTCCCAGCTCTGCTCAGCAAGCAGCTGACCTGCCCAAGATTACCCTGGCCTCCACTCCATGGCACCTGTGGACATGGAGCCTGCACCTCAAGAATCTGTGGAACCCTGCCCTGGGAACCACCCCACAAGCCCAGCAGCCCACCCCACCAGGTGAGTTAGAAGCTCAGGCCTGAGACTTATACCTCCCTATGTTGCAATGCCTATGCAGGGAGCCCAATGCTAAATAAACACATGGGGTGGAAGTGGAGAAAGGTACTGGAGATAAATCACCCAGGTCCTACGATACCAAGAGAAAACAAGCCACCAAGTCACAAGGTTGGCTGCCATGTGTGTCTTAGAGGCAGAGACACAGATGAAAGGCTCCGAGAGTTCCAAGAAAAGAGTTGAGCCTTCCAGCTGGAGAGAAGGGAGCAGGCATTTGACCCAGGTGGCATTTCTATGCCCCAGACAGCTAAATCCATGGAGATTTAGCTCCTGACTTTCCCTAGTGAGATGTGGGAACAGGTGGTGATGGGGGTACTGGGAGCACTTGCCCTGAAGACCTTGAGGGGAGGCCAGGTCTGGAAAGTGAGCCGTCCTCCTCAAACCTGCTGCTTCCTCGGGCTCTGAGACTCACCACTCCATCCTCCCCCACACCCAAGGGCTCCTAGAGGTGGCCTGGCTGAATTTCCACAGAGAGACACACTCAGGATCTGCAGGTGATTCAGAACCAGTGTGACTAGAATATAACTCCGATCCCATGCTGCAGGCATCGGGGGCTGAGGTGTTACCTCCTCAGCCCTCAATACGCCATGAGTCCTTGGGCTCAGGGTAGGGGAGACATCTCTTGTGTCTCAGTCATCCAACAAGCAGGAATGAGGTCTCTGTTCCCTGACATGAGAGCTGGGTAGAGAACACAGGACAAATCCTGAAACCTCTCCCTGAAGACCCCAGGATTCTCAGGTCCTCTTTTCTTTCTGTAATTCACTTGCTCATTCCTTTATTTAATAAACATGTATTGAGCCCCCTACTTTGCCAAGCCTATGGTCTCTCCCTCCTTTCAAAATGTACTTTGTGCCACACAAAAAAAATGCAAGGGGGTATTGGAGAAGGAATCCCAAGGGTCCTCCTCACTCCCACCCACACTGAATCAGTATCTCTCCAGGAAATCTGGGTCTGTAAGCCAGTGTTTCTGGGGATTCTAACGACCCTCTCAGTCTGGGAACCACTGACACGGGGCTGTTTTCTCACACCTGGAGCTATTCTCTCATTTCCACCCATGTTAGTTTCCTGGCCCAACTAAACTTGCTTCTGTAGGGCAGCGTCGAGGCCCATTCGTCTCTCCCTCAAGATACCTGTCTTGGTCCTTTGGGGCCACTAAAACAAATACCATGGATGGGGGGTTATAAACAAAAGAAATTGTTGCTCACAGTTCTAGACTGGAAGTTCAAGGTTAAGTTGCCAGTATTCCATAAGCCCTACCTCTTAATACTATCACGTTGGTGGTTAGGATTTCATCATGGAGTTTCAGGGAGACACAATGTTCAGACCATAGCAGTACACTACCCTGAGCTGGGCACATTTCACCTGATAGGAACAGAACTGAAACTATGTCTGTGTTAGTATTCTAGGTCCCCAGAGTGAAAAAATTCTTGGGCTACCCTGAATATTAAAAGCATTTAATGAGCCAGGAATGGTGGCACAATCCTGAATCCCAGTACTTGGGAGGCTGAGTCAGGAGAGTCTCAGGTTTAAGGCCAGCCTCAGCACCTTAGCAAGACACTGTTTCAAAATTTAAAAAATAAATAAATAAAAGGGTCTGAGGGTATAGCTCTGAGGGAGAATGTACCTGGGTTTAATTCCTAGTTGAAAAAAAAAATTTTTTTAACATGTAGAAGAAGAAGGCAATAACCAATCAAATGGAGCCCAGACATAAACAATGGTTTTCACAAGTCTAGCTTCCTGGGTATGAGACCGGTTCAGTTCCTCAAGGCCTCTAGCTCACACAGGACCCACACTGCATTCGATATTCTTCTACACAGGGACAGAAGTGAAGGTCTTAACTCTATCTTTGTGTTTCTTTGGTGCAATCTCATGGAACATGGGCATGCATGAGAGCAGAAGAGATATAGGAGGACGCCTGGCCATCATTCTTTGCTGCGCCATTGGCATGTAGCTCCCACAGTGCCCCATGAACACAGAATCCTGGTGGAACCACAGCGCATGGAAGCTAAGCCAGACTCAGAGCAAGTAGTGGGCTGTCCTAGCCAGCTTTTTCATTACTGTGACCAAAACAAAAACAAAAACACAACTTAGAGGGAGAAAGGTTTATTGGCTCACGGTTATAGAGGTTTCAAAGGTTTCAGTCTATGGCTGGAAGCTTCAAGGCAGAAACAGCTTGGCGGTAGAGTTTTAGTTCATGGTGGAAGAGGAAAAGCCGTTCTCATCTCATGGTGGCCGGGAATCAGAGAAAGAGAATGGGACCAGGGACAGATACACTGCCCAGGGCCACACCCCTAGTGTCCTACCTGCTCCAGTCATGGCCCACCTGGAATTTAGCTGCACTGTCTAACACATGAGCTTCTCTGGTGGACTTTTCATATCCAAATTGTAACAAGCGTGTTGCATCTACAGCTGAGTAGCATAGGAGCTGGCACCCCCAAAGGCTACATTTACCATTCAAACTACAACTGGCTTTGAACACAGAAGAAAGAAAGCAGTCTCTAGGAAACATAAACCATCAAGAAGCCCTACTGTACCCTTTCTTCCTTGCGTTGATTCCCCACATGAGCCAACCATGTGTTTATGCTTCAAATGATGATATAGAAGAGAAGGAAAAGAGAGGGCAATTACTCATCGGTAAGCTGAGTGTTAGAGTTGTGTGTTTCAAGAAGTGAAATACAAACGGGTTAGTTTTGAGAGTTTTCCCTCTGACATGCATGAAATAAGATTGTGTAATTTCAGTGATTCCATAGTTAAACACTCCTCTATTTGCAACTAAAATTGTCATTGCACAATATAAAGAAGAGTAAACTTGATGGTAATAGTTTAATTTCTAAATATTTATTTCCTTATAAATACACTAAATGGCAAAGAAAAATGCCATGAGAAGCCATGGAAAAGAGAAAAGAGCTTTATATTCTGGCACATTTAATGGTACTTTTTTCCTGCTGTTTGAACAAAAGGACCACATTTTCAGTTTGCACTGGAGCCAACAAATTATGTAGCCAGCTCTGAGTATATCTACACAGTTGGATATCTATTTATGTAATATAGATGTTATATTGTACCAGCAATATAGCAGGTGAATATTGGATAGCATTTATCTGTATAACTTATCTGTATAACAGTGGAAGAAATTTGCAGGTGACAGAATCTAGCAGAGTACAGGGCTGGCTCCTTCAGCTCATACCAGTTCTTAACAGGTAAGCATGTGTATTGCTTCCCAAGTCTGCATTCAGTCCCATCACATTGCAGGTTTTGTTTTTTTGTCTTTGGGTGTTTTATTTTGTTTTGTTTTGTTTTTTGCGGTACTGGGGATTGAACCCAGGGGCACTCTACACCCCCAATGCTATTTTTTATTCTTTATTTTGAAACAGGGTCTCACTAAGTTGCGGAGGGCCTTACTAAGTAGCTGAGGCTGGCCGCGAACCCATATCCTCCTGTCTCAGCCTTCCAAGTACTGGATTACAAGTGTATGCCACCACGCCTGGCTTCACATTGCAGTTTGAAATTAGCCATGAAAATAGAAAGTATTTGCACCACAGAAGTCAGCAGACACTACAAATCAACCCTCTACCCCCACAAAGAGTTGGTATTAAGCTTTTACAAGCAGCCAGTTGCTTAGAGACCATCCAATTCTACTTCTTCATGATACAGAAACCAACAGGCAAATAACTATCCACAGTTCCAATCATTCCTAACCAGGGGCCCATCATGTTCTGTCCCTGAGGTCCTAGCATTGAAAAGAGTGGCCTGGGGGAGTCCTTTGGATACCAAGATCCACACTAACTGGCCTTCAGAATCCTGGCAGATATCCTAGCACCAGTCTACCCTGCCACTCCTGGGATGATACAGGCCGGCCTCGGATACTATTGGGGTTAACTGGGACTAATTGCGTCCTCCCTGGACTGTCCTGTCACCAAGCAGGAAGGGTAACCTTTGCCTATAAACGCTGGGTCTTGCTCCAGAACATGCTTCCCGACCCATAATTACTTTCAGAGCATGCTGTTTCCACTTAGAGAAACCTGAGCTTCCTTCCAAATGGCACCGGACATGACCCGAATTATATGTTTGCCTTCTGAAATGGACACGCAAGTCAAGCCCGTTGCCTTCGAGTCACAATGGACTGGGGTGGAGGAGGGGCTGGCGGGGAGTTGGTGAAGTGGAGGAAGCCAGGCTGCTGGGTGAAGTGGGGCTTCCTGCAGGCCCAGCTGCAATGCAGGGGCCATGTTACCCTGTCTCTACCAGCCCTGGACCCGCTCCAGATACGGCTCTACAGCCTGGGCCACTGGGGTCTGATCAGTGCCACTTCTGCCTAAAGTCTTCATTCATTAGTGCAAAACACATTTGCCAATCCCCCAGGATGGGGCAAACATTGGAGATACATCCCTGAATGAAGTATCTGTCCTGCTCTTACAGGGCTCACAGCCTAGAACAAGCCATTGCAATTGATGTGACCCTGGAGAAGAAGAGGAAATATAAGGTGATTATTTCTGGCCCCATAGGGAAGGGTGGGATCCAGGTTGGTGTGACCAGAAAGGATAACCAGTCTTGATGTTGAATACTGGATGGGCAAGATTGGACACTTTACAGTTTCAAAGTGCTTGCGTGAACATCAGTGGATTTTATTCTAATAGCCAATATTATCAAATAAGAAGAATGGTATCAGCTGCACTTTCTAGAGGTGGAAAGTGTGGCTCCGGGTGACTTGTCCATGGTCACATAACTAGGAAAGAAAGGAAAGGGCCGAAAACGCAACTGATAGAAAAGAGGGTGAGATGTTTGTTACTGTCTATAAAGTAGAAATAAATTACTAGAAGAGAAGTTTCTCTTAGAAATCAGTGTGGGAAGAAGTGAAGTTCACTTCTGCAGGTCCTGGTACAAGGATGTCTTCCACGCTTTTCCCACTGGGAGTCACTGCCTTGGACCTCTCCCACCTCTGGCTTCTCTCTTCTCCACAAACATTCACTCAGCTCTGGCCCCTGGCAGCCTGATTCCTGAGCCCCTTCAGTCTGAGTGACCACTCGGGTCCCCCTCACATCAGGAACCAGAACCAGCAGGGACACGATCCTCCCCGAGATTAAAGGCAGGTCAAGTGCAGATGGGCTGGCATGTGGAGTTGGGTGGTGATGGAGAAACCTGGGCTATTAGAAGGTAATGCCAGAAGCTCTGCTGGCTTCATTCACAGGTGCACCCTGCCCCCTGGCTGCAGAGAATCAGCCGGAGAACTTATGGAATACAGATTCCTGGGCCCAAGCTTGGCAATCTAGTTTAGCAGATCTGTGGTAGAGCTAGAAAATGTGGGTTCTAGTTTAGTGGATCTGTGGTAGGGCTGTCTGATTTTTAAAGTTCCCAAGATAAAAATGAAAGGAATAGCAAGGAGTTTCTGATTCTCTCTGTACTATTTTATTTAAGCAATACCTAGAGATATACAGGTATTCATTGTACTATTTTGCATAATATATTCCCATAAAAGAAGGTAGAAAAAAACTACAAATCTCTCCAGGTAATCAGATGTAGCCAGATTTGGGAGCTAGTCCTCAGGACCTTGGGAATCATTTCGTGAGTTGGCTCTGTCTTCAAGGACAACTGCCTTTTCTACAAGGCCCAGTTTCCACCAAGGTTTCTGGGGGAGAAATGTCCCTGTCGCCTTTCCCACCCCCTCCTCCTGGGGGCATCTCCAATGGCTCACCTATCTGCCACACTCGCAGCCCCTAAATCCCATTGATCCTTTGAGAAGAACGTTTTCCCTTTATACTCGAGGGGAAAAGAAACTTGCGGAGATGAGCAAATAACCACAAAGAGCTACATGAAACTTTTACAAGCATTCAGCTGCTCACAGCCCATCCAATTCAACTGCTTCATGATACAGAAACCAAGGCAGATGAGTGACAACAGGTGTTTTAGATGAAAACAATGAAGAGCTTTGAACTGAGCTCCTAGAGATGAGACAGGAATGGGTGTGGGGAAAGGAAGAGCGGGGAGGAAAAAAGGGACAAGGATTCTCCTGACACCTTCCGGGTGAGAAAAAAGACAGGAGCCCAAGCGCGTTCACTTTCTCAGGCTTCTATATCAAAGTACCACAGGCAGGGAGGCTCAGGGCTACAGAAGTTGGACTCACAGTTCTCGCGGATAGAAGTCTAAAAACCAAGGCGTTGACGGGATTGATTCCTTCTACGGGCTACAAGGGAAGAATCTGCTCCATGCTTCTCTCCTGGGATTACAGATGCCAACTCCACATAGTCTTTTATGTGTGTCTCTGTGGCCAATCCTTTCCTTACTATAAGGACACCAATCAAACTGGATTAGGGTCCATCCCTAAGGACTTCACTCTAACTTGATTACTTCTATAAAAACCTTCATTTTGCAGTACTGATGGGATTAGGACCACAGTATACAGACGCAGGGACTGGGAACACAATTCAGCAAAGAACTCCAAGCTAGAATTTCATCTGTTCTCACAGCACCCAATGTCCTCAGCCCTCCTCCTGCTTCACAGGAAGGCAAAACTGAGGCCTGGGCACAGCCGGCTGCCCGTCCACTGAAGCTACAGTGAATCATAAGCAGGAGCCAGCAGCTGACCCAGCAACCCGGACTCCCAGCCCAAGTGGTCACCGCAGGCTCCTGCAAAGCCAGAAAGCAGAGGCTTCAGAACGGGAGTCTGAGTCCATCCAATACCATGTGGTTTGCTCACAGAACCTTTTATTTACTTTAAAATACAGATGTATAGATCTGCATGCCCTCCAACATATGCAAAACAGCCTCTGTTCAGATGATCTGTAAAACCCCAAATTGTCCCCATTAGGTTCCCAGGAACTTCTTTGCTGAGCTCTAACTGGACCTCAAACCCCAGTGCCTGGATGGCCTCCAGGAAGTCATTCCGGTCACCCTGCAGTCTGAAATTCCCTCCCATGACCCCGCCCCTCCTTTGCCACATCATCAGAATTCACTCAGTTCCAATTCAAAATATGGCCTTCTTTGTTTCCAAATCTTATATTACCTTTAAGATAAGTAGGGAGGCGATCCTGTCCTAGGCCTCCCAGACAACATGAATGTAGACTCCGCACTAGAGAAAACTGCCAATGCACCCTGCATGGCTCTGCCACTTAGCCCTGATCAGCCTCCCAGCAGGAATTCAGGGGACGCTTACCAGAGCCATCTGGAAGGAGGCTACTAGCTGAGGAAATTCTGTACCTGGTTCTCTTTATCGTTCAACTGAATCCCTAACTAATGAGCTCAACTTCTGGTGGACTTCCCATGAGCAGGACTCTCAGGGACCGTCAATATAACCTCTATCATCACTAGTCCTTTGTGAAACACTTTCAAGAAAATTCTTAAGGCTTGATATGCAGACAGGGATTCAGGCTGATGGTCTTGGCTCCCTGCATTTATAGTCAAAAGCAGACAGAGGCACAAACTGACCCTGACCACCAGCATGCCCACCATCTGCCCGTTTGCTCCCCACTCTCTATTTCCTTTCCGCCCTCCTCCAAGTTGCAAAAGACTACAGTTCCCTGGCTCCCTTGCCTGCTGACTTCTGGACAGGTTTGCCCAATGGGCAACAAGATAGAAGGCAGCAGGAAGAGGGAGTCTTCTGCCCCCCTTTCTGCCGGGGGGAGCAGCATCTCAGACAGTGCCCTCTACTCCGTGGCTTCAGGCTGGCCATGGCTTCAGCTTCTGCCAGGTGACCTGGTCCTGTTTGCCAGTAATGCCACCACCCCTGTACCTCCAGCCAGAGGTAGGGGTGTTAGAAGCGCCTGTGTCATTCATTCCTGTCTGGTTTCTCAGCTCTCCCGGCTCTGTGTAACCAATTCCCCGTGTTCAACTGTCTCCAAGTAACATACTCCAAGGGATTTCTGTTTTCTGTCTGGACCCTGACTAATAGAGCGAATGACAGAAATCTAATTCACACCAGCCAGGAAAAAGGAGGAATTTATTGCCTCACAGAAGGAACCTCCGGGAAGGCCAGGGGTGCAGCTGGATGTCAGGAGCACTTGGATCCAAAATTCCCTGCCTTGCTCATCTCAGCAGGCTCCTTCCTTCCGCCAGCTAGGTTTCCTCTACATTCCTTGAGAAATGGCCCCCGGCAGCTCTCAGCACACATCAGGTTGAATGCCAGAGAGAAATAACTGTTTCTCCTTTTGGTCTGGCTTGACATGTGCCCACCTCCATGGCCAAAGGACCAGGGGACTGGCTGACAGAGCCAACTGGCGTAGAGAGATCGTCTAAGGAATGGGCACCCCTTAGGTGAGAGGGCTTCTTGGGAGGTGCAGTCTCAAGGCAAAGACAGTGAGGGGAAAGAAAGGAGAGCTGCAAATGCAAATACAATGAGGGGCAGAGGCCAGGGTTCTGTTATGGGGCTGCCACAGCCTGACAGAGGGGCTCAACCAGTCTCTGGTTCACAGGAAACATCTTTGCACATCCCCGTCATGTCTCTGTGCCTGAGAACATCCCAGCAGACAGGAAGGGAGAATGTTTCCTCTGCTGCATCCCTCCTCTCTCCTGCCTCTCACAGCCAAAACTGCCCACACAGGCCTGGCCGCCCATGGCTCCACATCTTGGAGCAGCCCCTGCGAAGCCAAGCGTGAAGTGAGGCTGCCGTGCAGAGCCCCGCCAGAGGCCGGACAGGGGAAGCGGTGGCCTCTGAGGATCAGGGCCAGCCAGGTCCGCCGGGAAGTGTTGGGCGTGATGGGTCCATTCCTCAACTCAGGAACTCAGGATCAGCGGGGTCCTTGGCTAACATGACAGAAAAGAATGTCAGGGATTTATTTAGGAAAGCAAGAAATATATATTCAAGGGAGAATGTGGGCCATCTCAAGAGGGAGAGAGGCCTTTTGGGGAATGCAGGGCTCCTTTCTTATAGGGGACTTTCTGAGTAGTGGGCCAGAGGAAGTAGGTGAGGATGACCTCAGTCCAATAGTCACGAGGCGATTTCTTGGGGTCTGGTCACCCTTAGGGTTCTCAGGTTGATAGAGGTCTTCATTATGTGATTAACAGGTAAGCTAGAGGGCATACTATCTTACAGGTTTCTCAAGATATCATATCTATTTTGTTAACAGTACCCAAGGCAATTATAGTTTCTTTCACTTAACTGTAGAGTCTACAGATTTCCCAGAACTTTGAAAGAGACAGGTCTGGGAAAGAGATCTGGTTTGTGGAATAAAGTGGAGGCACTGTAGCACCAGGTTCTTATATTAAATTTATACTTTACTTTTCCTTTTTGTTCCTGTCTGTCTCCCCTCTACTTATTTATTTCTTGTATCCTATATCAGTAGGAACAATGGAGGTGATGCTGGAGCCCAGAAATCATAGCAGGGGAGGAGCCACTGGCAATATGGAGACTGTGGCTGTCTGGTTTTCATGGGATCTATGAGGATCTGTCCATGAGCAGGTGAGACTGTAGGAGAAAGGAAAAGGTCCACCGACATTAAAGCGACAGGGTGGGAGGGGCGGATCCCAGCAGAGGAGCACTGCTCTAAGAAGGAAGGATAATAGGGGGAACAGATCAAGAGATTCAGGCGTAGAAGCCCACCAGGTTGAAGGACAAGAGGTTGGATCAGTGCCTGCCGGATATTTAGATGGTGTGCATGGCCCATGAACAAAGCAAGCCTGGGAAATGCGGAGGGGAGTGTGTGGGAAGGTCCTCGGAGGTGGGCTTGCTGGAGCCCTGTGAGCATCTTCCGCCTCTCTCTCTGCTCTCTCAAACTTCGCCCTCAGCTCTCTACTCTCATTCTTCCCCTTCTCTGAGACCTGCTCTGTGCCAGGAACCATTTCGGGTGACTGATTCGTGATCTATGTCACACCCATACATCCTGAATCCAAGCACATCTCAGTTCCTGCACCTGGACTGAGCCCTCGGCATCTCCCCTGGTCAGTCACCCATGACCTCCTTAGCTGTCCCTTGCTCTTCTATCTTCACTTCACTTTGATCTCTTCATGTGCAGCGGCCAGAAGGTTCTTTTAAAATTCAAATCCAGTCCTATTTGACCCTTTCATCAGTACCGCCCACCAAGACTCCTCATCACACTTAGGATCCGTGTTCACCACGACCTCACCCCAGCTCGCCTCTGTGCCCCTGGCCTCCTGCCTGCCCTTCTGCCCTTCACCTCTCCAATTCCAGCAGCACTGGCCACTTTGCAGTTCCTGGAACCCAACTAGTACCCTCCTACCTCAGGGCCTTTGCTCTTGCTGTTACCTCTTGGTAATCCATTCTTCCTCCAGATACCATCCTTGCTCATGCTTTTGCTTCTTTCAGGTCTCTGCTTAAAGTGACATCTTCAGAAAGGGCTCCCTGGTCACTCGAGCTTAAATAGTACTTCTGCTTGATGCTCCTCCCTTTAACCTGTTTCACTAGACCTCAAACCACTCACCACTCAGCAACATCAATGCACATGTGTGAGTGTGTGTGTGAGTGAATGTGTGAGTGAATGTGTGTGTGTCCCTCCTCCCTCTACCCATTCAAATGTAAACGCCATGTGGTAGGGGACTTTGATACCTTCCATACTGAAGCTAGAACCATGCCTGGCGCCTCCAGCCTCTCAGTAAATATTTGTACAATGAATGGATTCACCCAGTAGGAGACAGGTTGGTACCCACAGCTGATACAGATATAAGAACCAGAGTCTTGGGTTTGGTTCTCCATCCAGAAGGTTCTGGAAAGTACCACAGGCCGGCAGCAGCTGGGACCCAACCCGCCTGCTGTTTCCAAAGCAGTTCAAGGGTGAGAGGAGACTTTGATCAGACAAAGACAGTCCACAGAGAGGCCAGACTACCTCTGATGCAGGACAGCTCAAGGTGAGCCTGTTGGAGTCATGTAGGGCCTGTGCTTAAAATACTGTTTATTTTCTATTTTTAAAATGTTTGTCACCAAGTGTCAGGGTGGGAAGGGAGATTGGGAATCATCTAGGTCAGCTCTCCTGCTGTACTTGTTAGGAAATTGCATCTCAGAGAACATAAATGATTTTTTTCCAAGGGACACTGAGTTGGTGGCCAAGTCCACTCTCCTGTCTGTGATTCGTAGATACTCTTTGCCTCTAGTCACTTAAAGGATGTAGTCCCAGGGATATTGGCCCTTTGAGAAAGCGGACTCTGAGAAATTTGCACACCAGAAAAGCTAAAAGCAAACTTGGCTATTAAAAGAAGTGTTATTGTATTTAAATGTAAAGCAGTAAAGTAATTTTCAATAGACTGAGGGTTTTCTCTGTGTGTGTGTGTGTGTGTGTGTGTGTGTGTGTGTGTGTGTGTGTGCGTGTGTGTGCATGCGTGTATGTTACTGGGGATTGAACCCAGAGGCATTCCACTTCTGAGCTATACCTCCTCCAGCCCCTTTTATTTTTTGTTTTGAAACAGGGTCTTGCTAAGTTGCTGAGCATCTCTCTAAGCTGATGAAGCTGGTCTCGAACCTACAATCCTGCCATCTCAGCCTCCCAAGTACTGAGGTACAGGTGTGCACCACCACACATATTATATGTAACTGAACATGGTAGATCATGCCTATAATCACAGTATTTTGGAGGCTGAGACAGGAGGATCACAGGTTCTAAGTCAGCCTTAGCAATTTAGCAAGACCCTCGGCAACTTGGTAAGACTCTGTTTCAAAATCAAAACTAAAAAGGGCTGGGGGTGTACAACTTGAAGGTAGAATGCCCTAGGTTCAATCCCCAGTACCAAAAAATTAAATAAATAAATAAAAATTTTTAAAATACATTTTGTAAACACCATGTGGGCAAGGATCACACTTGTCTGCCTCACCATAGCATTTTGGTGCCAAGCAGGTATCTGGCACATGATAGGTACGCAGTAATTATGGTTGAATTAATTGGTTCAGGAGACTGGGAAGTAATTACTCTGGAGAAAATGAGCTGAGCATGAAGTTTAGTGCTCCCCCAATCCACCTTGCAGCCATCTGGAGGGAAGATGCAAGAAGGCTTAAATTTTGAACTGACGATGGCAGTATTGGAATGATGAACTGAGAGATTGCTCCGATTTAAGTAATTCAGTTCTGGATTAAAGGGCAACAACTTTCACCACTCAGCACTCGTGGTATTTTTCTCGATTTAGAGGCTAAGAAGAGTTGGTGTGAACCTTGTTGAGTCACTCATACCCTTGGTGTAAGTGAGAGCGTCACAAGGAATGTGCTAATGAGGCTTTGGTTATGAAATTACGGATATTTCCCAACTGCCATCAGATATCAGGGAGAAAGCTACCTTATTGTGCTTAGGGGCTTGCCCCTTCTTCAATTTGTTTTCATACTTCAATGTACTCGTAAATGGTTTTAGTGACGTGTTCTATTCCTTTCCAACATACTAGAGTCAATCCTGTGTGACAAAAGGCCACCATTGTCACATCCTCACTTCCTTTAAGTCATAAATACACCCCTTATAAGCTGAGACAGTGAATCTAGATATATAGCCAGGCAGCAAGTATCCTTCCTGGTGGAAGCTGGGGACAGCACTGCCCTCGGAGCCAGGTGACAGAAGCCCCTGCCCTGGGCCATTCCTCCAAAGTCTTCTCCAAAGGGTCCCCATAGCACAAGAAGTTCCCAGTACTGTGGGAAGATGGCAGCCTAAAGCTCGGTATTTCCTTCTAATACACACACACACACACACACACACACACACACACACACACACACACACACACACACGGTACCTTGTGCCTCTGCCCAGGGCTCCTCCTCCTGAGGCTGGAGCAAACCGCCCCAAAGCACATACACACCTGGCAAGTGAGCTGAGCCTCGGAGTGGGCCCCACCCTGTGTGTACACGTGGAAGCTCCAGGCTCCGGTTGGGGTGAGGACAGGAGGAACAGGGACAGCTCTCCCTGCTCCAGTATGTCCTAGCACTGAACTTTGTAATAGTCTGAAGTGCTAACTTAGAAGCTGTTCTTCCCTGTCATTATAAAGGATAGTTTGTCAAAGAAGAGGAGAACATACAAGTTTGCAGCTTTGCCTGTAACTCTCGGGGGCTTAGCCATACACTCGAGGGACCTCCACTGGTACCCTGGGCCATGCCTGCTGGGGAAGGGACCCCACCCTGTCAAGGCCCCAGAGCCACTGCTGCCCCACAAAGCCCTCAGGAGGTGGGGAAGGAATGCCAAGCCCTAGAGCGGCCTCCGCCCTCCGTCTGGGAAGTGGAGTGAGTCCCCATGTCACTGCAGTTAAGTCAGCCATTCCCAAAAGAGGAAGAGAAGGGAACAAAGTCTAAGAACTGAGGTGGGGGTGGAGGAGAGAGCCTCAGGGATGCTAGAAAGGCCTCAGAGGATGCCCCTCTGGAGTGTCGATTCCCTGTAAGGCATGGAAGGATTTCACTAGGATAGAGGGTGGAGAAAGAAGGCAGAGGCAGCTCCAAACTGTGGAGCTGTGGGGTTGAAGGAACAGAGTGTGGCTGCATTAGGCACAGTCTAGGACCTAATGAAATAGTGTGTCCAGGGCCCACACTAGTTTTAGGGGTCCTCAAAAACATTTTTTATTTTAGTGTCTTCGAAACCAAAGAAAATACTTAATATAACAAAAACCAATAGATAATCGTGAATCTAGTCTTGAATCTTATCATTATACCATTATAGTCATAAAACATAAGTTGTCATTTTTCTACAAAGGGCCCACTAAAACAAAGTGCCTCGAGCCTGCGGAAGCCATCCGGTGGTCCTGGTAGCCAGAGGCACTTTGAGGTCCACAGCTCCATGGGGAGACTCAAATCTGAAGGCCTCTTCAGCACCGGGCACCTCCACCAAAGTCCGTGTGTAGCAGCAGCAGAACAAACATGGGAATGTAAAGCACAGAGACAGCTCATGTCCAGGGGCCACCATGATTTAGTCTGCTGGGCAAGAACACAGGCTTTGAGGTCAGACAAATCTACATTCCCCTGCTTCACCTCTCACCAAATAGGTGATTTTGGAGAAGGAACCTCAGTTTACCTAGCTGGCAAATGTAGGTAATACCCTCAGAGGAAAGAACAGAGCCATGCCAGCAATGGCTGCTCAATTAACAGGGATGATGAACACGAATGGTTTCAGAGGCGGCCAGCAGGCAATGCCCACGGGGCAGAGGAGAGACATCTCCCATCAAAAACACCTCCCCTCCCCAGTCTGAACCCCGCACCCTCCTATTTGCCCCGGAACTCTTGTTTGATAATGGCAACGTACAACCATGAGCCGAGGGAGATGTGGTGCTAGAGCAGAAACTAGGCAGAAGCTCAAAGCACCCAGCAGCCCAGCAGTCAGGAGGCAGGAAAAGCACTGGGCAAGGGCTTCTAGAACAATCTGTACAGCAGACTCCTCATCCAGGGCTGGAGAGGAAAGAGAAGAGGAACAAAGAGCTGGGCCACCACTTGGGTGGAGCCCTGCAGAGGTGGAGGGGCCTGCACGCATGCTCCACCAGCTGGGTTGGTGCATCTTCCCTTCGCGTCAACGCGCCCTCTAGAGGCCGTTTCAGGCATCTCTCTGCCTCCAGGCAGGACTGCTAAGAAACCACAGGGCCCAAGAGGGTCTTCTTCTAAGATCAGAGACTTTAAAAAAAACTCTTCCTCTCTCCTGTACATTTAGGCAGTTTACAGATATGTCTCAATAATTATTCCAAGTTACAGAATTTTCTGGAGATCTAAAAATCCAGACCCCTTGCTGCCCTCCCACTCCTTAGAGCCCCCACCTACGGAAGACTCTCTTAACAGGATCTGACCCACAGACCATTTTGCAAACCTTTTTTTTTTTTTTTGATTGATTGATTTTTTTAACCTTTTTATGTTGGAGTTAAAAAAAATCAGCTAAATCCAGACCAATAACCTGACTTTCTAAAAAAATTACTTTATTGGACTACAATCAACAAAATGTTTTGTTTTTAATTTCCCAAACCAAACAACATGTGCGGATCTAAGCTCTGAGTTTTGTACCCTTCTCTGAACCAGCTTGTTCCTGACGCAGAACTCAAGACAAACCAAACAAACAGAAGAGGAAGGCCAGGCAGAGCGAGACTGGTTCCTTCCGGGCCAGCTGCCTGATTTCCATCAAGCCACGCCTGAGAATTCTGCAGCCCAGCCACATGGTCCATTATGATTTGGAGGCTGACAGATTTGAACAGACATCTGTAGAAGCTAGAACTTTCTGACGGCTGCCCACACACAGAACCAAGATGAACCAGTTTCAAATGAAAAATCATATCCTGGGATTAAGGCATCAGTCAGTGAGCACCAGGGATATACAGGAAGAATCTGAGAAATAATTTACTCCTAAGAATCAGCTTTAGAAGTCAGCGAATAGGTTCCACAGAGATAAAGCAACTTGACAGCAGGACTCATTCTAGCCAGGACTAGGATCCGATGGGATCCCAAACCCCAGCCCTCCACTGTTTCCATGACGTCCCTTGCCTTCCTAACCCCAACTGAGATCCCGATCAGCCAAGGGGAAAGTTCCAGTTCCGGTTCTCATGGGGTTTGCATCTGACATATCACAAAGGAGCAGAACCCAAACAGTCTTCTTCCCCCACCCACCCATCTTCTCTCCTTCAACAATAGCTAAGTGAACTCAGCTGAAAGTTTCCAAAGAATTTCACTTTGGTGCCAAGCCCAGAGATGGAAGCTCTTAGCCTGGGAAGGGAACTTCGCAGGATGCAGAGCAAGTGAAAACAGAGGGTGGGATTAGGAACGAGAAGGGCATCGTAGCTGTCACACATCTGTCCCACGGCAGCCCAGCAGCGTGCCTGGTTCAACCTGCAGTTTCACCCAAAT
This sequence comes from Graphiurus murinus, assembly GCA_004027655.1. Classification (NCBI taxonomy): domain Eukaryota; kingdom Metazoa; phylum Chordata; class Mammalia; order Rodentia; family Gliridae; genus Graphiurus; species Graphiurus murinus. The sequence goes on from PVLC010030724.1 coordinate 16,312, forward strand.
GGGGCCCAGCTGCTGAGGCACTGGGCACGTGTACTGGGCCCTGGCAGGTCGGCACTGGCCTTCCACCCCGGGGCCTTGGTAACAGGGGCCTCTGGCCTTGGCCCCTGGGAACCACAGCTCATCCTTCTTTCGGGGACATCACCAAAGGCTCAGAGTGGGCTTCCTTTGCCAGCTGGCCAGGCCTGGGCTGGTGTGGCGGCCACTGGGGGCTACAGGAAGGGGCGCCAAAGGTCTCCAAAGGCCTCAAATGACCCGGTCTCTCAGGCAAGAAACTGCTGTCTGTGTGGGAAAGATGGAGGCTGGAGAGAAATCTTTCATTACTGAGACTGCCAAACCTCCTATTAGCATCTCCAAAAGACACAGGCATTCCTCTGTGGAGCGAATACTTCTCTAAAGAAGGGGGAGAGCCCAACAGCACCCCCTGGGCTACTGTCAGAGTGAAACAAAATAATGGGTATCAAGCTCGGGGCCTGGCACTCAACACTGACCACTGACCGCTAGCATGAAAGTCCCTGAGGGGCAGGGCACCACTGGGTCTGTGTTCCAGGAGCCTGGCACGCCACCCAGCACACAGTGGTGCCTAATTAGTGCTAGACAGATGCAAAGTCATGCATTGAGGGCGTGCAAAGCACCAGGAACCCAGGAGGACTGCATGTACCTCACCAGCAGCCGGCCCTGCTCCTGTCAAGAATGCGACCCCCACGAACTCAGGGATTCCCCAGGGAGGCTGCTCAGGGGAAGAGCTTCCTTCAAGGATTGAAAGCAGAAGGGTGGCCAGTTAGGAGTTCCCTGGCAAGCATGGTTGAAGAAGCCAAGCAGATGGTGGCAGCGCTTCCTCTAACCACACCCCAAGGCACACTACACCTCCCCACCGGCCTGCACCTTGGGAAGCTCAGAGATGCCGCTGAGCCTGAGCTCTCCCTCACGCAGGGCCGATCCACACACAGCCGGCCAGTGGCCGGGAGACGGCCAGCTAAGCGCAAAGCACAGCACAGCGCGCAGGGACTGCCATCGGGCCAACCAGCAGGCACCTTGTTCCTGTTTTTCAGATGACAAAACTGAGGCAGCCCAAGTCCACATAGCTGCTAAGGAACAGAGCTGGGACCTGAGCCCACCCAGAGGGTCAGCTCCACCGGCCAGGCCTCGTGTCCAGGCTGCCCTTCCCGGTGAGCACAGGAGCGTAACTCGAGGGCTTAGGTGGACTCGGTTGCTGCCATTGGCTTAGCGCAGGAGGGAATCCTAGAGGAGGGAGGCCCGGAGGAGCTCTGAGAGGGCAGAGGGCACGAGGGAACCCAGGGAGGATCAGGCCTCAGGCTCGGGACGATGACCAAGCAGGAATCACAGAGCCCATGCTGCTTGAGAGTGAGAGGCACTGAGGACGTGCATGGCCCCTGAACATCACCCCATAAACTTGCCTGGTAGCTGAAACTGGCTCATAAAACTTTTTAAAAAAATGTATTCTTTCAGGCCCAGAACGGCAGTGTCCTTGGATCTAAGCAGAGAGGACAGGTTGCCCTCCAACCATAAACCTTTCCACAGACCTTCAGGGGTGTCATGGCCCTTGGCATGGGTCCCAGAGGCCTCACAGTCTGACCTCAACTTCCCTTTCCCAAGTCCTCCGTGCTGCCTTGCCCAGATCCCTACAGTCCAGCCACACTGGACGAAGCAGTTTCTTAACTCCACTTCACACTCTTCAGGCCTTTCCTTGTTCTGTCCATCAACCTGAACTGCAAACTCTTACTCATCCTTCAAAGCCCAGCTCAAGTGTCCCCCGCCTGCATCAGGCAAACTTCCACGTTCCTCTGGACTCCCCAAAATTAGCTCTCAGGGCCAGAGTGGCATTATAGCTATTGTTTCTATGTCTGTTCTTTGCCCTAGAGTACCTCCAGGGAAACTAATTATCATGTAGTGAACAGTGTCCCTCTCAGTGTGCCTCAAAAGCCAAATTGGTTTTTGGTCTTTTTGTTTGTTTTTGTTTTTTTCTATGGTACTGGAGATTGAACTCAGGGGTGTTCTACCTTCGAGCTATACCCCCAGCCCTATTTTTTTATTCTTTATTCTGAAACAGGGTCTCACTAAGTTGCGGAGAGCCTCACTAGGTAGCTGAGGCTGGCCGAGAACCCGGATCCTCCGGTCTCAGCCTCCCAAATGCTGGGATTATAAGCATGCACCACCACGCCTGGCAAATTATTGCTTTTATTATTGTTATTCACTCTGTGGGGGGGGGGGGGGTAGGGAGGCTACGGATTGAACCCAGAAGCATTCTACCTCTGAGGAGCACTCTACCCTTGTTTTGCAACAAGGTCTCACTATGTTGCTGAGAGTCTCACTATGTTGCTAAGACTGGCCTCGAACTTGCAATCCTCCTGTCTCAGCCTCCCAAATACTGGGATTATAGGCATCCACCACCACCTAGCTTATTAATTTATTTGCATTTATATGTGCCTTTTTTTATTTTTGTAAAAATATATGTAACATAAAATTTACCATTATCACCACAGTAAGTGTATGGTTCAGTGGCATTACATACACTCAATCATCACCATCACAATCTCCAGAACTTTCCCTGTCATCCTAAACTGAAACCTTCTATCTACCCATTAAATAACAACCCCCCCCCCCCGGTCCCCATCCCTCGTAATCACTGTTCTACGTTCCGTCTCTGGAGTTGACCACTCTAGATACTTCATCTGCATGGAGTCACGCAGTATTCATCCTTTTGTGTCTGGTTTATTTCATAGAGCATAATTTCTTCAAGGTTCATCTGTGTTGGAACTTGTCAACATTCCCACCCTTTTTAGGGATGAACAGTATTCTATTGTACAGAGCTATCACAATTTGTTTATTAGTAGAATTTGCTGTGCTTCCACCTTTTGGCTCTTGTGAATAATGCCGCTATGAATATATGTGTGCAAATAGAAAAGGTGTTTTTGAAAGGGGAGGGGATGAAGCTCCAGATCAGAGGGCCAAGCTGAGGTGGGGAGCCCCGAGATCCTTTAACTTGGGGAGGGTGGTGAGAAGACACCCCACCGTCCC
>PVLC010030725.1:0-19299 GCA_004027655.1 Graphiurus murinus
GGTTCGAGGCCAGCCTCAGCTACCTAGTGAGGCATTCTGCAACTTAGTGAGACTCGGTTTCAAAATAAAGAATAAAAAATAGGGCTGGGGGTATAGCTCGGAGGTAGAATGCCCCTGAGTTCAATCCCCAGTACCGCAAAAAAAAAAAAAAAAAAAAAAAAAGAAACAGGATCTCACTAGATTTCTTGGAGTCTTGTGATACATTGCTGAGGCTGTCCTGGAACCTGCAATCCTCCTGTGTCAGCCCCCCCAAATACTGGAATTACAGATGTGCTTCACCATGGCCAGTTGTTGCTGTTGTTTTGTCTTTTGTGGCACTAGGGATTGAAGCCAGGGCACTGTACCTCTGAACTACACCCCCAGCCCCTTTTTTATTTTTGCTTTGAACCAGGGTCTCGCTAGGTTGATGAGAGTCTCACTACTTGCTGATGCTGTCCTCAAATTGGGATCTTCCCATCTCAGCCTCCCAAGTACTGGGATTACAAGAGTGCACCACCACGCCTGGCCGGATTTGGATTTTTTATGAGAGACTGAACGGTGACGCTCAGCCCTCATCACAGTACAACCTTTGAAGTACAGACCTTCTTTTTTATTTATACGTCATAGTGAAATCACAGTGACAGAAACATACATGCACAGAGCACTTGGTGTGTTTTCCCTCCAGATTCCACCCTGCCACACACCCCTGCCCGTACATATTCATAGAGGGACATGGCATTATTTGAACTGCTTGCTTCATCAGTTCTCCTTTCTCCCTCTGCACTGCCCTCCCCATCTGTCAAGAGCTGTCTTAGATCACACAGTGAGATTACCATCTTGGGCCAGCCCAGTTTGAACACTTGGTATTTGGCTGGATGGGATTCTTCCCCCAGTGGACATTCCAAGGGACCTGGTGTAATCTTAATGGTGCGGTCTTTGATGTCCTCTCCACCCAGCAACTTGTTAGTTTCTGTGTTTGATTAACTGTTATGATGCCTTGTCTATAGTTTCTATAAAAGTAAGGTGCTGGCTACAGATAGGAGAATGGTCATCTATCTCCTCCCCGACCCCTCAATTATTAAATTCTCTAAAATTATTATATCGGGCTTCGTGTCGTTGTTGTGCAAGAAGACTATTGTCAGAAAGCTGCCTTAAGCAGGGACTTTCCATGGCAGAAACCACGGAATAACTTTGAGGAAGCCGTCTGAGCAGCGACCTTCCGTGGCGGGACAACAGAGCAAGCAGCATCCACTAGAGCCCACAATAAGTGGCACCCAATGTGGAGCTCGGCGTGGGACTGGAAGCCTCAGAGTCACTCCGTGGAAACCTCAGAGTTTTGGTGAGTCACTCAACCCCTTTAACCGCCAAGGTCATGACCAGTTTGAAAGGGATATAACTTTTTTAGGTCGAGTAACATGGGGAAGAATTTGGCTTATAGATCACATCGATATAATTTGCTTAAGCAGGGGGAAGCTTCTGTCAAACAGCAGGATGTAAAAAAAAAAAATTATTATATTGAGTTGCACAATCCTGCCCTTGGTTCCCCGAGGAGGGAATATTAGATTCTGAGGTGTGGGATCGGGTAGGACAAGCTTTGAAACAATACTGACATCAGGAAATGAAAGTACCAGTAACCATCTTTTCTACTTTAGTTCTTGTTAAAGCTTTTTTAGAACCTCTCCATGACACCCAAGCTTTCCCTGTCACACACCATGCCGCTGCTCAGCCTTTGGCACCTTCTGAGCTGGCTGCAGAAAAATATAGCAGTACCTTTTTTCCTCCACCAGCTCGGTGGTCTTCCAATAACACTTTTAAAACTTTAAAAAAGAGCCGGGCGTGGTGGCGCACGCTTGTAATCCCAGCATTTGGGAGGCTGAGACCGGAGGATCCGGGTTCGCGGCCAGCCTCAGCTACCTAGTGAGGCACTCCACAACTTAGTGAGACTCGGTTTCAAAATAAAGAATAAAAAATAGGGCTGGGGATATAGCTCGGAGGTAGAATGCCCCTGAGTTCAATCCCCAGTACCGCAAAAAAAAAAAAAAAAAAAAAAAAAAAACTTTAAAAAAGAGATTAAATGCAGGACAGGGTGACGGAGTTCTATTTTCCAATAAATCATGTCCATTCATTCTGTTATACAGGGTTCTGATCCAAATGATTTGCAGCAAATTTTAAGAAGGCATGTTCCTTTTGACTTTAAATTTTTTAAAAAGCCCTCACTCATCCTTTACTGATTCCTGCTTAAAATAATGTTTGGCTTTTAAAATACAGTGAAGAATGCATATCTCAGGATTTAAAAAATTTTTAATCTTACTATCCATTAAAAAAAATGAAGAAAAAACTAGTTCTTGTTATCCAGTTTGGCTCTATGCAAAATAAAAAAATTTTCTAAAAAATCTAAATATGTGGGGTTTTCTCCATAAAGTAAGAAGCGATGGTAATGTCTGATATACATTCTTCCTCAAGGCAACAAGTGGCCACCTAAATCATTTTATTTAGTGTCAGCCTGGACTGATTAACTCGGCCTCAGACATCCCCTGCTGTATAGGTTTTCATGTTTGTGTCCATCTTGTAATTTGTGGCTCACTGGCACAAATAGACATTTGTAATAGGTTGTGTTTTAAAATCTAAAATCTTTAAATCTGACATAATGCTTAGTACCCTGACAGCATAAATAAGACACCTGAAGAATTAAAGCTATAGGATGTTTGTGTTCTATGTATCTTTATGTATGTTTGTAAGTGTAATGTATTGTCTGTCTATGGCACCAAAAATTGGTTTTCAAATAAATGAGTACTCATAAATTAAAATAATAATAACAACAACTAAAATGGATCCAAATACCTTTTAGTTCACGTGACTTAAATTCTTAAAAAAAAATAACTCAAATTTGTTGGTAAAAATAAAGAGTAAAAGAAATTATTAAAACATTATTAACAGCCGGGCGTGGTGGCGCACGCTTATAATCCCAGCATTTGGGAGGCTGAGACCGGAGGATCTGGGTTCGCGGCCAGCCTCAGCTACCTAGTGAGGCACTCCACAACTTAGTGAGACTCGGTTTCAAAATAAAGAATAAAAAATAGGGCTAGGGGTGTAGCTCGGAGGTAGAATGCCCCTGAGTTCAATCCCCAGTACCGCAAAAAAAAAAAAAAAAAAAACCAAAACCATTATTAACATGATTCCTTTTCGGGATGTTTACCAATCAGGATTGTATCTGTCTATTTTTATGTTTAAAGTATAATGACCATTTTTGTTTAGGTTTGTTTACAGGAGGAAAGAAGACTTAAAATACTAAATATACTTGTTTAACATCTTAGTTTTCACAAATAATCTAAAACAGCTATTAATTAAAATTGTTGGATTGGGTAAATATAAATAATATGGACTTTTCTTCAAGCATAACTGGTATTCACACTGTAACAGAACTTATTAAAACCATAAAGCCAATGACATTATCCCAAATGGTATTGTTATCATAATCTAGACCTATAGCTCAATTAAAAAAACTATCTAGAAGCTTCCCCATGGGGTCCCAAATGAATACTCTCTTTCCCTGCTATTGTCACCTATCAAGGACGGGCTGTTACACATTGACCATCTTTACAATTTATCTGATGGAGCCCACTGTCTCCTCTGGGCACACAACAGTCTGGTAGTTACTTGTGTGGCATTAACCTGTTGCCAGGCATCAGAACTGAAACCGGTAAGAAAAGTTAATTGTGTCTTTAGATTTCCCTTTCTAGGTATGTAGGCTAGCCAAGTCTATCTTTTAGGTCTAAAACATTCTGTAATGTTTTATGAAACACACAAAGGAACTCACCTAGGTTTTACTATAAAGTTATACCCCTATTGAGAACTATCTCTTGTGTTAAGAAGCGGTTTGGGCAAATACACAGGATTGTTTAAATGGTAGGTGGCATGTCAAACCTGACAATAGCCAACATCATTAGAAATCTGTTCTCTGGAGTTCTAGCTTGCGATTAACCCAATCTATCCAATTTTGGAATTACCTTCTGGGTGGTGGCCTTGTCCTCGGCATCACGACTTGAGTAACTGCCACTCCCTGAGGGTTTTTTTGTTGTTGTTGTTGTTTTGTTTTGTTTTTGCAGTACTGGGGATTGAACCCAGGGGCATTCTACCTCCGAGCTATACCCCCAGCCCTATTTTTTATTCTTTATTTTGAAACAGGGTCTCACTAAGTTGCAGAGGGCCTCACTAGGTAGCTGAGGCTGGCCACGAACTCAGATCCTCTGGTCTCAGCCTCCCAAATGCTGGGATTACAAGCATGCGCCACCACGCCTGGCTCGCTCCCTGAGGTTTTAACTTTAGCCTTCTGATTTCTTCAGTCATCTCCTGAGTTTCCTGTTTGATATGCTCTGAAATTTTACCTGGAATTTAAGCACAAACATCATTATTTTTTACACAAGCATATGCTCTGCCAAGAGTCATTAATGAAGCAGAACCTTTTCATTTTCCATCCAAGAGACTTTTTTAAGAAGACCTAAGAAGTAAGTTGAGTCAGTGAATGAGTTTCCATCACATGTCTCTGAGACCCTGTAAGAGAATTATCACCAATTTGAAAAGAAAAAAAAAATTAAGTGTAACAAGAGAATCCTTAGAGAAAGCACGACTTCATATCCCCCTTTTTTGTTTTTGTTAGGTATGGAGTTAGTGGTGCTGGAGATCAAACCCAGGGGCAATCTACCTCTGAGCTATACCCCTTCCCACCCTCCACCAGCCCTTTTCATGTTTTGTTTTGTTTTTTTATAGAGGGTCCCGCTAAGTTGCTGAGGCTGGCCTTGAACCTGCAATATGCCTGTCTCAGCCTCCCAAGTACTGAGATTACAAGTGTGTGCCACTACGCTTGGTTTATACCATGTTTTAGACCTTCTGGGAGTCTGACCTGCCCTCTCTTTGCTCCGGTCCCTACAGTGGAGCTACTGTGGGCTGAGGGCTCCCACCTGGACAGTAGCCTCTCCCACCTCCTTGTTTTTTGTGTGATGTTACCCATACCTGGGCTGTCTTTCCTCTTCTCTGCTTTACCAAATTCTGCTTCCCTTCAAGGTACAGCTGGAAAGGCGCTTCCTCTGAGAAGACTTTTCTAACTTCCTTTTGGTAAGAATTGTGAGATGTCCTAATTCAGTTACAGGTCAGAGAACGGAGGGAGGAAAAGGATGAGTTTATTTCAACTGACAGTTTCAAGCTAAATCATCATCATCAACAAAACGGCTCCACATTCCTTTCCCATGTGTTAAAGATGGCTCATCAAGGCGACACTCTGCTCTGCTTTTATTTTATTTTCTATTTTTATCTTGTGGTGCTGGGCATGGAACCCAGAGACAGTCTACTTCTGAGGGATACCCCTAGCCCCATTTTATTTTTTTATTTTGAAACAGGGTCTCGTGAAGTTGCTGAGGGTCTTGCTAAGTTGCTGAGGCTGGCTTGGAACCTGGGATCCTCCTGCCTCAGCCTCCAAAGTACTGGGATTACAGGTGTGTGCCACCATGCCTGGCCCTGTTTTAGATCCAGCCAATCAGGAAGCAGCACAAACTTCCTTTATGGTTTGAACTCCTATCCCAGGACTTCGCTTGCTTCACACTGGCCTGCCTCTCATATCTACAGCCAATGTAGGTTCAATGTAAATGATTTATATATCTTCTCCCCAAAAGTGCACTAAAAACACACTGGTCCCATAGGTCTGGGGGACATTGTTTCAGCTGTTCTCTGGCCATGTTGCTGATGGCTTAGGGAATTTGTCCCAGGATCAATCCTTTCAGCTTTGGCTAGCATCTGTGCAACTCAATTAACTATTTATTTATTATGGTAGTGGAGATTGAATCCAGGAGCCTCTCTACCTCTGCGCTACACTCCAGCCTGTTTTATTTTTATTTTTCAAAACAGGGTCTAAGTTGCTGAAGGTCTTGCTAAGTTGCTGTGGCTGGCCCTGAACCCATGATTCTCCTGTCTCGGCCTTCCAAGTACTGGGAATGACAGGCCTGTGCCACCATGCCCCAGTCAATTAGCTCTTTATTTCAGAGACTTCTTCATCTTAAAATTTTAATTTAACATTTCCCATCTCCGAAAGCTCTTACCCTTGGGTCCCAGACACTTTAATATCTGTTCTTCCAAAAATGTTTTGCTTGGAAAAAAGAATCAGATCGTGAGACTTCACTTGTGAGAAACAAAGAGTGGTTTATTCCAAAGGAAGATGGGCTATAGAAACACGCACGGAATGCTGTATCCAGTAGGGTAAGCGACAATGTCTGGCATTGGGAAGTCCCTGCAGACATCTAACCAGAGTCCTGGTTGGAATGGTCCTAGGTGGACGGTGCATACTCCTCACTCCTGACCGACTGCAGCCCTCAGTGAGTCCTGAAGCAGGGGCACCTGGAAAATGTCACCCTTGAGGACACTGGGTGACCTCAAGGTGAGTCCTGTGAGGCTCTTTCCCTGGAAGTCACCAGCTCCTGGAGAAAAGGGGAATTTTCCTCCTCGAAGAGTTTATGATAAAATATCAAGTATCCTAGGGCTTGTTTTGCAACTGAATTTCTGGTCTACTTAGTTAAGGTTTTTATGTCCTGACAAGGTGACCTAAAAGGTACAATTGCCTTTCCTAAATATTTAGGATACCAAGTGTCTTTGGGCTTTTTAATTTAAAAAAATTTTTTTAATTTGTTTTTGGTACTAGGGATTGAACCTATGGCATTCTACCTCTGTGCTATGCTCCCAGTCCTATAATATTTTTCTTTATTTTGAAACAGGATTTCTTTAAGTTGCTTAGGGCCTCATTAAGTTGCTGAGGCTGGCCTCAAACCTGAGATCCTCCTGTCTCAGCCTCCCAAGTACTGGGATTACAGGTGTGTGCCCCCCATACCTGGCTAAGTGTATCTTTTAAGGTGAGACAGGCACTGTGTCTCCTCTCTTCTGACATTCTTGGTGTGATATACAATTGGCATGCAGCAAAAATCTAGAAAATAAAGAAATGAGGAAAAACCTGGTGATTTCCCAAGGCTTCCTCATAACTGAGATGAGCAGGAACTGAAAGGAAGTTAATTGTTTTGAAAGCAGCTGGGGAGTGAAGTAATGGTATTTGTGGTGACCTGGAGAGGAAGACCTAGAGAAAGTTGGTTCTGCTGAGTCTTTGAGGGAGGCAGGAGGCTGGGGCACCCAGTGTGAGTTCATCTTTTGTGTCCAGATGAACATTTGGCACAGTGTAGAGACATTTTGGGTTGTCAAAACTGGGCAGGTAGCTGGGTGTGTTTGCACATACCTGTAATCCCAGTACTTGTGAGGCTGAGGCAGGAGGATCGCAAGTTCAAGACCAGCCTCAGCAATTTAGTGAGATGCTTAGCAACTTAGCGAAACCCTGTTTCGAAATAAAAATAAATAGATAAAAATGGCTGGGCATGTAGCATAGAAGTAAAATACCCCTGGTTTCAATCCTCAGTGCCCTCTCTATCCTCCTCACCAAAAAAAAAAAAAAAAAAAAAAAAAATACTGGCATCTTGTGGGTAGAGGCCAGGGATGCTACTTAATGTCATAGGACAGCCCACCACAACAAAGACCCCCCAGCTCCAAATGCCTTAATATAGGTGGTGTTGAGATTGATGAACCGTCTCCAGTCCAACTCATGGGAAAGTGTGGGGGTCAGGGGAGGGGGAGGCTGGGGGGCAACTTGTCTGAGGAGGTGCTATTTGAGCCAGCTCTCAGGATAAGCGTATATGGTAATGATGGAGAAAAGAAGACAAGCACACAGGGAGATGGAGCCCCAAAACGAAGCCTGACGGGGCACAGAGGGGCATGAGATGTCCAGGGAGAGCCAGGGATGCGGCTGAGGGGGAGGATAGGGTGAGACTGCGAGGAGTCTTGAGTGACTCTCACTGAAAGCTATTTAGCAGGGGGAGGACAGAACGAGGAAGCTCCCTTTGCTGATGCCATGTGTGAGGGCTGGATGGGGTGAGACAGGAGCCCCAAGGCTGGGGAGGAGGCTGTCTTCCATGGTCTTGGGGACAGAGGTCAAGATGTGTTCCTGGAAGTGAAGAGGAAGGCACAGATCAGGAATTTGGTGACTTGTGGGGGAAGAGGGGGAGGAGGAAGCGAAACAAAGCCCTGTCCATGAAGATGTGAAACTTCTCTTTAAGGCAAAGTTAACAAAGGCCGTATCTCTTTCTGTCTCTCTGTGTCTCTCTCTCTGTCTCTTTCTCTCTCTGTACTGGGGGTTTAACCCATGAGCAGTCTACCTCTGAACTACACCCCAGCCCTATTTTTAATACACTTTTATTGATGCATTGTATTTGTACATCATAATGAGGTCTAGAGTGATAGGAGCATCCATGCACACGGCACTTGGTTTGCTTTCCTCCAGGTCCCACCCCACTCCCTCCCTGTCCCATACACGTCATTGAGATCGGGATTGGCAACTTAGTATATGCATATAGCATTATTTGAAGTGTTTCCTTCATCAGGTCTCCTTCCTCCCTCCCCAAACCCTCTGGAGTCCCATTTCCCCAGTTCTCTCTAGCTGCCAATATGAGAGACAAATATAGGACCCTTCACTTTATGAGACTGGCTAATCTCACTTAGCATAATATTCTCTAGTACCATCCATTTTCCTGCAAATGACATGAACAGGGTCTTACTAAGTTGTGGAGGGCCTCGCTAAGATGCTGAGGCTGGCCTCGAACCTGTGGTCACCCTCCAAGTACTGTGATGACTGCTGAGTGACTGGCCATCAGCAGATCCAATCAATGGGTGCATAGGGATACCCATTGAATCAATGAGCAAGTACATAGCTGGAAACCTAACACCTAGTGTGTGTGTGTGTGTGTGTGTGTGTGTGTGTGTGTGTGTGTGTGTTCCTTTTGGTACTGGGATTGAACCTAAGGGCATTTTGCCTCTGAGCTACACTCTTAGCACTCTCAGCCTCTTTTATTTTTTGTTTTGAAACAGGGTCTCGCTAGGTTGCTGGGAGTCTCACTACTTGATGAGGCTGTCTTTGAACCTGCGATCCTCCTGTTTCAGCCTCCAACGTGCTAGAATTATAGGTATGCGCCACTATGCCCAGCTGGCTGAGTGCACTTGGACGAGCACCCCCAGAGTTGACCATTGCTGAGGTCTTATGCACCAGACACCATGCCAAGCCAACTACATGTGTGTGTAGTCTGTGTGTGTGTGTGTGTGTGTGTGTGTGTGTGTGTGATTGAATCCAGGAGCATTCCATATCCAAGCTACACTCCCTAGACCATTTAAAAAAAATTTTTTTTTGAAATGGGATCTCACTAGGTTGCTGAGGCTGGCCTCAAACCTGTGATCTTTCTGTCTCAACCTCCCAAGTACTGGGATTGTAGGCATGCGCCACCACACCCGGTGCTGACTGTGTGTAATGAACATGAGTCACAAGTGTTGTTATCACCCCCATTTAACAGATGAGCAAACGGAAGCAGCAAGAGATTAAGCTGTGAAGTTAGTGTTTGAATTCTGGAGGTCTGACTTCAAAGCTTTTTCATTTGTTTATTTATTTAATTTATTGTGGTACTGGGCATCGAACCGAGGGGTGTTCTACCTTCAAGCTGCACTCCCCAGCCCTATATTATTTTTTATATTGAAACAGGGTCTCACTAGGATGCTGAGGTTCTCCCTAAATTGCCAAGACTGGCCTCCAAGCTGTGATCCTCCTGTCTCAGTCTCCCAAAAACTGGGATGGTAGGCATGTATCACTGTTCCAGGCTATTTATTTATTTATTTATTTGTTACTGAAATGTAATTCTCATAACTTAAAATGAAACTTTTTAAAGCAAACAATTCAGTGGCATTTAGTACATTCACAGTGTTGCACAACCACCATCTCTACATAGTTGCAAAACATTTTCATAATACCAAAAGGAGAACTGTACCCACTAAGCAGTCACCGTCCCTTTCCTCCTCCCCCAGATCCCGGAAACCCCCATTTTAATTTCTGTTTCCATGAATTTATTTACTCTGGACATTTCATGTATATGGCATTATACAATATATGATCATTAGTGTCTCACTTCTTTCACATAGCATTGTGCTCATGTATATGTGTGTGTTAGTGGAAGTTGAACCCAGGGGCATTCTACCTCTAAACTACACCCCAACCCTATTTAATTTTTTTTGTTTGAAAATAGGGTCTCACTAAGTTGGTGAGTGCTTTGTTAAGTTGCTGAGGCTGACCTGGAACCTGTGATCCTCCTACTTCAGCCTCCTCAGTACTGGGATTATAGGTGTGCGCCACCACACTGGCCACATGGTGCTCTTAAGTTATCCGTGCTGTGGCATGCATCAGGGTACTATTCTGTTATATGGAGAGGCCACAATTTCTTTATCCATTCATCAGTTGATGGGAATTTGGGTTGTTTCCACCTTTTTGCAGTTGCAAGGGGATTAAAATTTTAACCACTCTTCTCTATTGCCTTCCACAAGACGGTCTAAATGCTCTCTAGGTCCTGTGAATAAAGATGTGATGAACAGAGGAATGGGATCTTAGAGGAGGGAGTTCCCCAGGATTTTCTCTGGGCAGAAGAAAGGAATTGAAAAAGGCTCACGCTGAAGATAACTTTGTCTTTAGGCCGTGGAGTACTTTATACAGTGACCAGAGAGCTCACAGCTTCAGTAAGGGAGGAGGAGGAGAAGGAGAAAGACGAGGAGACTTCACCAAATCAGGAAATGGTTCAGTGGCCTCTTCCAGGAACAGGCGGAGAAGATTGGGACATCAGAGACTGAAGGATGGAAGGAGACTTGTTTCTCAAGATCCTATGAGTGTCAAGCCTGAAATCGCCTGGTGGTAAGTCAGAGCTAGAAGGCAGGAGCTCTTCCTGCTCAGTGCAATAGGCCAAATGCTTGTAACCAACTCCAAATCATATTTTGAAATTCTGGCCCCCAAAGTGATGGTATATGGAGGTGGGGCCTTTGGGAAGTAACTGGGTCATGAAGGTGGAGCCCTTGTGAGTGGCATTAGTGCTCTATGAAATAGACAACAGGCTGGGCACAGTGGCACACACATGTAATCTCAGTTCTTGGGAGGCTGAGACAGGAGGATCTCAGGTTTGAGACTGTTTCGGGGGGGGGGGGAGACAGGCCCCAGAGATCTCTTCTTCTTTTGCCGTGTGAGAACACAACAGGAAGGCACCAGGAACAAGGAGGCAGCCCTCACTAGACACCAAATCTGCTGATGTCTGGATGTTCCCATTACTTCCGGAACTGTGAGAAATAAATTCCTGTTGTTTGTAAGCTATCTGGTTTATGATATTTTTGTACAGCAATTCAAACACACAAGACAGTCAGGCACTGGATACTAGGTGCTGTAAGAGCAGCTGGAGATTCTCATATCCCTGGATGGAGAATCAGTCGTGTGTGTGACAATGACACGCGTGTGCGTGCACACACAATGGAGATTGAACCCAGGGGTATTCTACCTCCAAGCTATACCCCCAGACCTTTTTACTTTTTTTTTTGCGGAACTGGGGATGGAACTCAGGGGCATTCTACCTCCAAGCTATACCCCCAGCCCTATTTTTTATTCTTCATTTTGAAACCGGGTCTCACTAAGTTATGGAGTGCGTCACTAGGTAGCTGAGGCTGGCCGCAAACCCAGATCCTCTGGTCTCAACCTCCCGAATGCTGGGATTACAAGCGTGCACCACCACGCCTGGCCCCAGTCCTATTTTTTATTATTTATTTTGAAACAGGGTCTCACTAAGTTTGGAGGGCCTCACTAAGTAACTAAGGCTAGCCGCAAACCTATGATCCTCCAGTCTCAGCCTTCCATGTACTGGGAGTACATGCATACATGTAAAAAACCATGCCCAGTTTTTTACTTTTTGTTTTGAAAACAGGGTCTTGCTAAGTTGCTAAGGGTCTTGGTAAATTGCTGAGGCAGGCCTCAAACCTGTGATCCTCCCGTCTCAGCCTTCCAAGTACTGGGATTACAGGCATGTGCCCCAGCTATAATCAGTCTTGAGGGAACAAGAGGAGTTTAATTTGGGATGTATTGAAGGTGTGGAGCCTGTGGGTCATTCCTGTAGCAAGAACATGGAGACTGAGAGCTTAGGAGACAGGTCTGATCTGGGAATGCAATTTGGGGGGTGGAGGGGTTAGCTTAGTTTGAGTTCAAATCACTTCAAAGATTTACTGCGTCCACTCAATGTGCTGTGTCCAAGGCTCGGCCCTGAAAATACTGAGCTGGACATAGCACAGTCCCTCCTCCAAGGAACTCACAGCTTGCAGATTAGCACTAGATTCAGTCATGCATTGCTTAAAGACAGGGGCATCTTCTGAGAAGTGCATTGTTGGGCTATTTTGTCATTATATCAACATCATAGAGTATACTTACTCACACCTAGATGGTATAGGCAACTACACACCTAAGTTCTATGGCATATACTATCATTGACTGAAACATTGTTGTGTAGTACTTGACTGAATTTACAAGGATGATTTTAAAATATTTAAAGTAAATTTTATTAAGAAATAGGATTCTAGCCAGGCATGATGGTGCATCCTTTGTAATTTCAGTACTTAGAGGCTGAGACAGGAGGATCACAGGTTCAAAGTCAGCGTTGGCAACTTAGTGAGGCTCTCAGCAACTTTGCAAGAACTTGTTTCCAAATAAGAAATAAAATCGGGCTGGGGATGTAGGTTGGAGGCAGAAGGCCTCTGGGTAAAAAAAAAAAAAAGATTCTGATAAAAAAGGGCACAAATCACATTAGCAAAAAAGTTTCATGGAAAATGCAATTAGTACCTGAGCAGTTAGTACCCAGGTCAAAAAACAGATCCTTACAGGAATCCCCAGAAAACCCCTACTGCCCCCTTTCAAGTCATTATCACCCCACAATGGTTGATAGTATCTGGACTTCTAATATCAAAGATTAGTTTTCCTTTTCTAAGTCTTATACCATGAACACTACATCACTGTATAGTACGTACTGTTGTTTTTTGTGTGTGTACATGGTACTAGGGATTGAACACGGGGGCATTCTATCTCTGCGCTACACCCCCAGACCTTCCTTTTTATTTTTTTATTTTAAGACAGGGTCTCACTAAGTTACTGAGACTAGCTTCAAACCTGTGATCCTCCTGTCTCAGTCTCCCAAGTGCTGGGATTTCAGGTATGTGCCACCAAGCCTAGCAGTATATCTTCTTTGTATCTAGGTTCTTTCATTCAATATTATGTTTGCAAGATTCATACATATTATGTGGAGTTGTTATTTGTTTCTTTCATTGCATTGATACTGTGCAATTTATTTATCTGTGTTACTGTTGATGGGCATTTGAGTAGGTTTGGTCTTCAGTAATTACAATTTGTGCTGCTCTGAACATTCTTGTGTATGCTTGATTAACATCTGTATGCATTTCGGTTGGGTATATGCCTAGACAGAATTGCTGGCTCATATGCTCAGTATTAGTAGAGAAGGACAAATATTTTTCATAGCGGCTGTACCAATTTCTACTCCTGCCAACAGTGTACCACAGCCCCGTTTGCTTCATATTCTCACCAACAATTGATATTCTGTGTGTTGGGATGGGGGGCAGGGGATACTGAGGACTGAACTCAAGGGCACTCTACCACAGCTACATCCCCAGCCATTTTTTAATTTGAAATAGGGTCTTGCCAAAATAATTGATTTTTTTTTTTTTTTGGTACTGGAGTTTGAACCCAGGAGTGTTCTACCTCTGAGCTACACTTGATACTCTTAAAATCATGTACTGCAGCCAATTTGGTGGTTGCAAGGCATTGTGATTTTTATTTGTATTTCCTTGACAACTACTGAACTTGAACACCTGACTATACATCTACCAGCCATTTGAATATCCCACTTTCCCCTTGGGTTGCCTTCCTTTTTCTTCAATTTGTGAGAGATCTTCATATATTACTTGTATACCCTGGATATCCCTGGATATGATCCTTTGTTAGATACATGAGTTGGGAAATATCTTCCCCACCAGAGAGCTACACTTAAAAGTAGATTTACCCGTGTGTGTGTGTGTGTGTGTGTGTGTGTGTGTGAGAGAGAGAGAGAGAGAGAGAGAGAAACTGGGGATTGAACCCAGGGGCATTCTACCTCCAAGCTATACCTCTATCCCTTTTAATGTTTTATTTTGAAACAGGGTCTCACTGACTTGCTAAGGGTCTTGTTAAGTTGCTAAGGCTGGTCTCAAACTTGTGATCCTCCTGTCTCAGTCTCTCAAGCACTGAGATTATAAGCATGTGCCACTATGCTCAGCTTTAGATTTACTTTTTTAAAATAACAAATGTTCTTTAAAATAGTCAAGCAAAGAGAAGTGTGTAATAGAGTCACAAGCTAACATCTCCCCCCATCCTGCTGAGTGAGCATGGTTAAGAGTTCTACACATAGCAAGCTTGGTGGTACACACCTGTAATACCAGTACTTGGGAGGCTGAGACAGGAGGATCACTGGGTTGAGGCCAGTCTCAGCAACTTACGGAGACCCTGTTTCACAATAAAAATAAATAGGGTTGAGAGTATAGCTCAGAAATAGAATGCCCCTCAGTTCAATCCCCAATACTCCCCCCAAATAGTTATACCCATACTATATATTTTACAATACGAATTGTATATTTTTCCTACTTCATGTACCTAGTGAATATCATCTCCATTTTACACTGCAGGAAATAGAGGCACACGGGTGATTTTCCTGAAGTAACACCGAGTCTGGATTTGAATCCGGGAATCTATGCCAGTTCATAACCTTTGGCTCAGACAACCGTTGAATCTTCAGGAATCCGTCTCTGACACACACTTCCCTCAGTGTTGCTTGTCAGGCCTGGGGGAGGGGCGTCATCACTTGTTGATCCTGATCTCTGAGTACTCTGTGGTGCTGGCGGCCTCCCGGTCCTGAGGCACATAGGGCCTCAGCCCAGGGAAGGTGAGCGAGGCGTAATGGTACTCCTGCTCCTCCTCTCCGGCGGACATGGGGGCAGCAGGTGTTGTTTGGTCTGGGGGACTGTCTGACCAGGATGCATTCAGGTGACCCTAAAGTGGGGCAAGAGGAGGAGGTCAGAGCAAGTCCTTCTGGACGGCAGCAAAGGTCTCCAAAAGAACTTGAGCTAAGGGAGGCATTTATTCATTTATCCATTTCACACCCATTTCCCAAGTAATCACTCATTTATTTTTCACTCCCATTCATTTGTACCCTTTTTTGGGGAAAGTAGGGCACTGGGGATTGAGCCCAGGGGCATTCTAACTCTGAACTATACCATTAGCTCTATTTTATTTTTATTTTGAAACAGAGTCTCACTAAGTTGCTGAGGTTGGCCTTGAACCTGTGACCCTCCTCTCTTAGCCTCCCAAGTACTGGGAATATAAGTGTGTACCTTTAATCGCTTAAAAAAAAAAAATGATACTGAGGATTGAACCCAGGGATATTCTACCTCAGAGCTACACCCCCCAGCCCTATTTTGTTTTTTATTTTGAAATAGGGTCTCAGTACATTGAGGAGGGCCTCACTAAGTTGCTGAGGCTGGCCAAGAGCTTGCAATCCTCCTGTCTCAGCCTCCCAAATACTGGGATTACAAGCATACACCACCACACTCAGCTTCATTTCTTTATTTCATTTTAATTTTTTGCAGTGCTGGGGACCAAACCCAGGGTCTTGCATATATTAAGCAAGTACTCTACCACTGAGCTACAGCCTTGGGCCTAAAATGCTTGAATTATACCCACTACTTGGAGGCAGAGACAGGAGAATTGGAGGTTCCAGACCAGCCTCAGCAATTTAGCAAGATCCTGTTTCAAAATAAAAAGTAAAATAGGGCTGGTGCTGTAGCTCAGAGGTAGAATGTCCCTAGATTCAATTTCAAATACCGCCCCTACACACAAAGTTTTAATCATCATGGCCTTTACTTATAATTAATGTCTCTGAATCCTTACAACTTACTCTGTTGTGCAGTTTATTTACATTGTGCAGTTTACTTACCTGATATTTTTTTTAGTGGCTGTAACCAATTCCCGCTCTTGCCAACAGAGTTGCTCTGTTTCCTCACCAAGAATTGACACTCTTGAAATCATTTGTCATTTTAGCCAATCTGGCAGTTGGGTAGCATTGTGGATTTTATTTGCATTTCTTTTCTTTCTTTCTTTCTTTTTTTTTGGTATGTAAGGATTGGCCTAACTACATTTTGTTCTTCATCCTTAAGTTGACCTTTGCCCTATTTAGTTGCAGTAACTTGGAACAGGTGGAAGTTCCCTGAACTTCCGTCCAGCGAGCTAGCTCTAATTGACCAACACGAACCACATGGGAAGCTCCACCTGCATCCTGTTCTGCAAGCTGATTTCCCTAACCTAGGACCAATAGGCTCACTGCTTCTTTTGAGATGGCCAATTCCCTTACTCCCAACACCTGTGATTCCCCTTATGGTTTTAGCCTATAAAAGAACCTTTCTCTCCAGCCGGCACTACTGCTGTCTGAGCAGAGGACTGCCCTCCGCTCTGCAGTAGTCCGGTCTCGAGCCCGTTAATAAACTTCCTCTTTGTGTTTTACATCGGCTGTACGAGTGATTCCTGGGCTGGGTACAGGAGACCCCGAAAACGAAGCATTGCAGGTACTGGGGATTGAACCCAGGGGAGTTCTACCTCTGAGCCACACCACTAGCCTTATTTTTATTTTTAGTTTGAAATAGGGTCTCACTAGGTTGCTGAGTCTCACTACGTTGTTGAGACTGTTCTCAAACCTGGAACCTGCAATCCTGTCTCAGCCTCCCAAGTAATGGGAATACAAACCTGTACCACCACACCTGGCTTATTTGCATTTCTTTGACAAGAGGACCTGCAAAGTCTTCTTGGGACAGCTGTTATCTGTTTTGTAGATATGAAACCAGACTGAGCAAAGTTCCGTCACCTCTTCAGCAGACAGACCCTAAGCTCTGGTGGTCTACCAGATTTGCTCAGTCTGTTCTCATACAGACAACCTCAGATCAGGACCTATCTACTGAAGAGCTAAGCTTGTAACCTCAGTCTGTTTTCATTTCTGTAAAATGGGGTAATGGGGCGGGGGGAGGCAAAGGGGAGATAGGGAGAAAGAAAACATACTAAGTAAAGTTATGTGCACATATGAATGCATCACTCCCATCTCACGACCATGTACAATTACAATGCACCACTAAAAAATTCTAAAAATATTTAAAAAGAAAATAATTGTACCCACAAATTGTGATTTGATGGGCAGAAGTGGGGAACTGTGGGCAAGCACCACGGAGACCTGAATTAGACCTGGTGGACCCTCCTGGGTCTCACAGGGTGCTGTGCGGGGGGCACAGGCCCTTCACACGGAAGCATGATGAGAGTATCCGCCAGGCAGAGGACTGGGGAGACTGATTTTGGGGGGCTAGGTACTGAAGACTGAACTCAGGGGCATTCTACCTCTAAGCTACATCCCCAGCCTTTTTTATTTTTTCTTTCCAAACAGGGTCTTGCTAAGTTACTGAGGGTCTCACTAAGTTGCTGAGGCTGGCCTTGAACCTGCAATCCTCCTGTCTCAACCTCCCAAGTACTGGGATCACAGGTGTGTGCCACCCCACCAGGCTGGGAGTTCAGTGTTTGACATACTGAGCTAGCTGCCCTGGGTCACTGTGGGGCAAGGTGTCCAGCTGGGACAGGGATAGACACAGGCCCACATCACTCACCAGGGAGACAGTACCACTCCCAGGATGGGCGCCATCTCCTCTCAGTGCTTTCTCGGGGGATTTCTTCCTGTAGTTCTTCACTCTGGGGAAAGAAAGAGTCCAGGCCTTTCAGCCTGACTGGAAGGACTGAGGGAGCAGGGCACAAGGACTGCTGGGGCCAGGTGACAGGAACTATACTTGCCAAGGTGCAACAGGCTTTCACTAAATTACTGAGAGCCTCACTAAATTGCTGTCCTTGAACCTATGATCCTCCTGTCTCAGCCTCCCAAGTGCTGAGATTATAGGTATGCACCACTATTTCTGGCTAAGAGAGGCTAAATGCTAGTTGTTACATCAGCAAACAGTGCTCATCCCCAGCTCCATCGACTCGCCGAGTTGCCTCAGCTCTGGGCTTTGAGTTTTGAGACTCCTTGATTTGTCCACCATCACACACCACCCCCACCACATGGAACCTCCACCAAAACCAGGCAAAAACTCACAGGAAGAAGATGAGACAGAAAGAGATGGCAAGCAGGGCTGTGACACCAGCTCCCCCAACAGCCCCCAGGACCACTCCTGTCCTGGCTCCTGGTTTGTCTGCAGACAAGAACCACCTGGGTGACCTCCTGTCCCCCTAAGCAGGCTCCTGAGCATGCAGTTTCTGGAATCTATGACCCAGCAGAATAACCATTCCCACCCAAAACTAGGTCCTTTGTGCCCAAAATCACTATGTGACCACAGCCTCTGGCCTCCTCAGCCCCTTCCCCAGCAATGGACAGGGGACCCCGAACAGCAGCCCCGCTTTGCCCTGCCTAACCCCATTTCAAGCACTCCCATGGTCTCCTAGGATCCAGGCTGGAGTCCGCCCTGTCCCCAAGTCTGGCCCACCATGACATCCTGACCTGGAAGCAGCAGGATGCTCACGCTCTGGGTCCCGTGGACATTCTGGGCCTCGCAGCTGAGCCTCAGGTCAGAGCTGAGCGCCCCTTGGAGGCTCAGGGAGCTGTTGGCCCAGGGCCCCGCTGAGCTGGAGGTGACCATGGGGGAGGCCTGGCTGCTGTTCCCCTCCAGGGTCTCCTCCCCTAGCCGCCAGCGCAGGGAGGGGGCCGGCCAGGCCATGGAGGAGCAGCTGCAGTGCAGACCCTCAGCCCCCCAGGAGCACCAGAGTCCCAGCAACTTCGGGGGGCCTGTGGGAGGGTGGAGAGGGATCAGTGAGGCTCTAGCCTGGTTGGGGCCCAGCTGCCACCCCCAGCCATCCTCCTACTCACCTACCACAAAGAGGCTCACAGAAGCTTCCTGAGAGCCCAGCTTGTTCCGGGCTCTGCAGACATATTTTCCATGATTCCCAAGTTCCACATGAGGCAGCTCCAGAACCCCAGGGGTGGAGGACTGTGAGAGCTGGGCTGTGAGGCACCCCCCGGTCCAGTGCAGCATAGCAGGGGGGTTGCTGTCGGCGGCACAGACCAGGCGCAGGGACTCGCCCTCTTGAACGTGAAGAGCTGAGCCGTTGCCCAGGGCTTCGGATCCTGCCAGGCCCACAGAGCTGAACTCAGGCCCGTGGAGGGACGGGCTCGCCTTTCCTCGGGTCACAAGGTCCACCCTTTCTCTCCTGTTGCCTGATGGACTCACACCATGTGGACTCTCCCCCAAGGGGACAGGGCCAGGAGCCAGCACACGGCCCCT